>VYZU01037877.1:7448-96633 GCA_013401355.1 Ceyx cyanopectus
AATGAGCCCATATGTCTTCTAATCTGCTTGTTAGAGGGGAGAAAAAAGGTTTCGCTTTTGGTTTTTGTTGGTTTGGGTTTTTTTGCTTCACAAAGCATGACTTTAAGAAACATATCCTGAGATGAAGGATATCTCAAATATAAGATCATTTTCTATTAGAATTTGCTTTCTAAGTTTTCCTCACTCCTTGAAGTGAACAAGATACTGTCTTTCATCAGCAGTCAGCTCTACAGATGGGCTCATTTGATGCCTGTTGTCCAGAAGGCATTTAAAATGTAGTTGCATGTGGTCCTTAAGACTAGCTTTGCACAGTCAGAGTTTTGAGATTTGTTTAAATTTAGGGCTTTAGCTTGAAGTCTACTGATTTTAGACCCAGACAAGTTTCTCGTTATCCAGCTAATTGGTGACTAGCTTCTAAAACAGCAATAAAATTGTTTCATATATATGAGTAAGTATGAGGATATATTTCACTTCTTGGAACAAAAAAATAACCACTAGAGAAAGATGTTTATTTTAGCTTCATCACTATACTGCCTGAACTGTGCTTATGATGCAAAGGAATGAAACTGCAGTGCTTGAGGGCTTGTGCTTTCTTGGAAGTGAGGGGTTTTTATAGGGAGATTATATAAACTAAATACAGAATAGGCATTCATGGCCATTTATGTAATTTTTGCAAGGATAAAGATTTCTGTTAAATGTTTAAGACATATTAGAAGCTCAGAATAGACTAACAGAATCAGTCAAGAGGTTGAAATGAGTTGTGATCACTAGATGCCTTCATATGGCACTTGTGTTAAATTCATGTAGCTAGGCCAAACATAACTGACAGTGCTCTCTCAGACCCTTTCTCATGTACCTGAGAAATGTGCTCTATTTCCTTTAGGTTTATAGGTAAACTTCATGATGGAATTGTGAGTAGTTTACTCCAAGTATCCAATTCTAGTCTTTTTAAAGCTTTTTGTTTCTCATGGTTTGTTTTTTTTTTTAATGTCTTTTGGTTGCTTCAGAGGCTTGCTTTTTGTTCTTTGAGTCTTCAGAAAACTAATTCCCTTTCTTTGTTCTTTCTCTTAAAAGGAAGGACTGTTTAGAACACTTCCGTTTGTTAGCTGTGGGCTTTCTGCTCCTGGAATTTGTCCTGCCTTTTCACCCATGTACAGACCTCTAAATATCATTGTGAGTTCTTTTCAAGAAATATGGGGAGTCCTTGTGCTTCAAGTGATTAGATATTGCAGAGCCAGTAACACTTACTTCCCAAGTATTTCGTATGTAACAGAGTATGCTATATATATTTTTTTTGCTTTCTTAGTGAGTTTATGTTTCTGTCTGTGTCAGTACTGTTCAAGTTTTAAAGATAAATTTGTTCAGGACAGTCCTGTCTATTCTGAGTCAGATACAGGATAACTCTCTTGGGTTACTTACCGAGTTGTAGAATTTTGTTATGAGTTTGGGGTTTTTTTTGTGTTTGTTTGTTTTTTTTTTAAAGACTGTAAAACTTCTCATTTCCACAATCACTTACTCTTGTTGAGGTTTTCAGTACAACTTTCACAGAGGGACTTGTTTTGTTGGCAAAATGCTTTTGAAGTGGTTATGGCTGTGTTGCACATCTTCACTTTTTTCTCAAGCCTAGAAAACCCTCCATTAGCAAGCATCTGGTTGCTTTCTAGAGTTTGGTTGAGGTTTTTTTTTCCTTTCTCTTGGACATCTGACTTGTATACTTGATACATTGTATTTCTTGGAAATTTCAATTGAATGGAAATTAAATTGTTTGTGTATCTGTTCTGAGCTTATAGTACCTATTCTGTTAGGTGGTATTTCAGCAAATGTAATTGTATGTGGTTTGATAAAAGATAAAATATATACATGTTCTGAGTTGAAGGTACACCAAGTCAGAGCTGCTAATGTAATTGTAAGCTAACCCTGAGTGGTCCAACTCCTGTTTCTGGGATGTAAGATTTTCCTTGTCTTAAACATACTAATTTTGTGTCTTGTCTCATTTAAGAGAAATGTTAAGGCATTTTTTTTATGACATTCTGTTCCAATTATTTTCCTATTTCATGGATGTTAACACGTTATTTCTATGTTCATTTACTCGTAATTGCATTTGGCATAATCTCTGTATAAAGGCATTCATAGACACAACATCAAATGAGCACTTGTACAGTACATTTCCTAGGTGGGAATAGTTCAGGTAACTTGTTTCCTGTCAAAATCCAATTTTCCTTTTTAGTGTTAAACACTGCAAGCTATTGTAGAAGCTCTGGAGAGTATTTGAATATTAAGTTAAAAATTATTTCTCATCACTTAAAGGCAAACTTGTGTTCTGGTAGGCATTGGTGGCTTTTGTAGTGTCAGTGTGGTGGTTGTAAAGAAGCCTGTCTGTGAAGGGACTGAAAGATTTGTCTAGCAGTAAGTATAAATCTAGACCACATTTTGGGATCTAACGCATTAGATTTCTTCTATTTTTTTTTTCATTGATTTGTTTTCCTTCCCTTTATTTCATCAGACTTTATCATGTTCCCACTTTAATAAATTCCACCATTAAAACCTGCACCAGTCTATAAGAAATAGCAGCAACTGAGGAAGGTAACAAACTGATGGGAAGGAAAGTTCCACAAATGCTACAGACTTCAGTAGAAGGGATTCAGATCCATTCTTGCTTTAACAATGGAGTAAGAAAAGATAGNAGTATGAGGATATATTTCACTTCTTGGAACAAAAAAATAACCACTAGAGAAAGATGTTTATTTTAGCTTCATCACTATACTGCCTGAACTGTGCTTATGATGCAAAGGAATGAAACTGCAGTGCTTGAGGGCTTGTGCTTTCTTGGAAGTGAGGGGTTTTTATAGGGAGATTATATAAACTAAATACAGAATAGGCATTCATGGCCATTTATGTAATTTTTGCAAGGATAAAGATTTCTGTTAAATGTTTAAGACATATTAGAAGCTCAGAATAGACTAACAGAATCAGTCAAGAGGTTGAAATGAGTTGTGATCACTAGATGCCTTCATATGGCACTTGTGTTAAATTCATGTAGCTAGGCCAAACATAACTGACAGTGCTCTCTCAGACCCTTTCTCATGTACCTGAGAAATGTGCTCTATTTCCTTTAGGTTTATAGGTAAACTTCATGATGGAATTGTGAGTAGTTTACTCCAAGTATCCAATTCTAGTCTTTTTAAAGCTTTTTGTTTCTCATGGTTTGTTTTTTTTTTTAATGTCTTTTGGTTGCTTCAGAGGCTTGCTTTTTGTTCTTTGAGTCTTCAGAAAACTAATTCCCTTTCTTTGTTCTTTCTCTTAAAAGGAAGGACTGTTTAGAACACTTCCGTTTGTTAGCTGTGGGCTTTCTGCTCCTGGAATTTGTCCTGCCTTTTCACCCATGTACAGACCTCTAAATATCATTGTGAGTTCTTTTCAAGAAATATGGGGAGTCCTTGTGCTTCAAGTGATTAGATATTGCAGAGCCAGTAACACTTACTTCCCAAGTATTTCGTATGTAACAGAGTATGCTATATATATTTTTTTTGCTTTCTTAGTGAGTTTATGTTTCTGTCTGTGTCAGTACTGTTCAAGTTTTAAAGATAAATTTGTTCAGGACAGTCCTGTCTATTCTGAGTCAGATACAGGATAACTCTCTTGGGTTACTTACCGAGTTGTAGAATTTTGTTATGAGTTTGGGGTTTTTTTTGTGTTTGTTTGTTTTTTTTTTAAAGACTGTAAAACTTCTCATTTCCACAATCACTTACTCTTGTTGAGGTTTTCAGTACAACTTTCACAGAGGGACTTGTTTTGTTTAATAAAAGGATGTTCATGAACCTGTTGTCATTTAAGATGAAAGGCAATAAATAGCTATAAAGAATGTTTCCTAAACATACTAAATNAATTGTAAGCTAACCCTGAGTGGTCCAACTCCTGTTTCTGGGATGTAAGATTTTCCTTGTCTTAAACATACTAATTTTGTGTCTTGTCTCATTTAAGAGAAATGTTAAGGCATTTTTTTTATGACATTCTGTTCCAATTATTTTCCTATTTCATGGATGTTAACACGTTATTTCTATGTTCATTTACTCGTAATTGCATTTGGCATAATCTCTGTATAAAGGCATTCATAGACACAACATCAAATGAGCACTTGTACAGTACATTTCCTAGGTGGGAATAGTTCAGGTAACTTGTTTCCTGTCAAAATCCAATTTTCCTTTTTAGTGTTAAACACTGCAAGCTATTGTAGAAGCTCTGGAGAGTATTTGAATATTAAGTTAAAAATTATTTCTCATCACTTAAAGGCAAACTTGTGTTCTGGTAGGCATTGGTGGCTTTTGTAGTGTCAGTGTGGTGGTTGTAAAGAAGCCTGTCTGTGAAGGGACTGAAAGATTTGTCTAGCAGTAAGTATAAATCTAGACCACATTTTGGGATCTAACGCATTAGATTTCTTCTATTTTTTTTTTCATTGATTTGTTTTCCTTCCCTTTATTTCATCAGACTTTATCATGTTCCCACTTTAATAAATTCCACCATTAAAACCTGCACCAGTCTATAAGAAATAGCAGCAACTGAGGAAGGTAACAAACTGATGGGAAGGAAAGTTCCACAAATGCTACAGACTTCAGTAGAAGGGATTCAGATCCATTCTTGCTTTAACAATGGAGTAAGAAAAGATAGTAAATCTTCATAATTTACATTTACTTTCTACTGCTTTCCTCCACCCATTTTAAAATGATAGAAACAAAATGTGGTTTTCATTTCCCCATGTGGTATTCATAATGTAATATGCAAAAGAGGCACTTTTTAGTAATGCAGCTTATGCAAACAGAAAACTTCACTGAATACTAATTCTCAGATTTTACTGGTAGCTTCATGGCATGGCTTTAAGCTGACATTTTCATCATTTAAAATTCTGCATTTTTAACAATGCAGACAGTTTATTTATTTATTCATTCCTGGTTTAATTTTTGTCACTTGACCATATGTCTTACCTTTCTATGCTTTTATTCAAAGGAGTATCTGGTAGCAATGGTGGTTAACAGACTTAATTGGCCATGGGTGCACAATGCAAATACCTTGTGGGTTGATTGTTTGACTTATTTTTGGAGAATTTATTTTGAATTACCAAGATTACAGTTTCTAGGACCTTGTTGTAGAAATAGAAACTCGGACATGTTAAGATGAAGCTTATTCCATAGTTCTGACACTCATTTGAAGCCATTAAAAGGGGCCTGTAGCAGTACTGCATGTAGGGTGTGATAGTGCAGCCATTTGGAGACATGGCCTAAGCTTTTCTAGCAGGGAAAGGGATTAGAATTTTTCTTCTACTGGAAATAATGAGAAACAGTAAACTCCTGGAAAGGAGGAATATTATCTCTCAGAATCTAGACAACTAGAAAGTAGGGATTACATGGATGTACCTCATGGAATTCTCTGTAGACTCTCTTTTTTTAAGCTCCTTCTGAAGTGTAAGCTGCTAACTATGGGATGGAAAACATAATATGAACCTATTTGACCCTTCAAATATGAAATACTGCTCCAGGCTCAAGTTGTATATGGGATTGTCTAGAGTGGTGGCTAGAGGACAGCAGCAGGGTTGGCATTCTGCAGCAGTGCTGCCGGGCACTGTGTTCGGGTTACAGATGGGGTGGTGATGCTGCTTCTCATGAGCCAGAAAATGAGAAACCCCTGGGCTGGATACTGCTTTTGGAAGTCTGATCATTAGCATATCATAACTGGCTCTTTCTCTACCCCTCTCTTCAGAAGATGTTTTTCTTCCTTATTCGTGTTCTGATGGTGGTTGTGTGCCAGTCCAGCAGTGACCTCATTCGTGCCGCCCATGACAGCTGCGTTTGGCGTCTGGCACTCGCTGCTGACTTACTGATGGGCTGGAAGTTGTGCTCGTCATGCCAAACCTAAACGACAACAACGCTGAGAAACCACTATCTTTACAGTACAAACGTTTTTGCCCTACTTCCGTGTCACATCCAAATTGCTTTTTGCGTTGTGTAAACTTGCATTTTTTGCCTGTCAGTGGCAAAAGTGATGGAAGCCCGCCCGGCCGTGTTGGGCACGGGCAGAGCGTCGGGAGGGCTGCGCATCGCTGAGGAGCGCCCCAGGCTGCCTGGCCGGGTGTCACCGCCAGCTCGGCACCCAGCTGTGGATGAGCTGTTGTCTCCGAGGCTTCGCTCTGCAGCCTCCCCGGGCTGCTGTGGGGCCCGGCAGCTGCCAGCTGAGCCTGGCTCTGCGGGGGGCTCTGCGGGCGCAGCACAGCCTGCTCCCAGGGGCTGTGGGAAGCTCTCCAGTAACTACATCATGGAGCCAAATGCCACTATGATGCAGGTATGTGAGTTCTCAAACGGGGTATTGAACACCCTCCTAAAGGAGAAGAATAAAATGTCATCTGTAGATAATTTGCAGTTTGCATTTGGTTTTCCTTTTTTTTTCTCAAAAGCCACTTTAGGACTAATCAATTAACAAAGATCAACGACATCCCTAAATCTCCTCTTTCTTCAAACATTGACTTTAAGAAGACATTTTCTTATATAATCTCATTTAATAATGATGGTTTTCCTCATTTTTATTGCCTGGATTTTCTTCTTGTGCTGTGATTGGAAAACCATTATAAATATCTCTGCTTAAAGAAGATAGTTACTCTAGGTTTCAAAAATGGGGGAGATGTCTTTTTTTTTTTTTTGTGTTACTTTTATCTCCATTCTAATGAAGTATAATTAATGTTACTTTTTTTAATAAATGTACGGTTTTTGAACTGAAAAATAGATTTCAGATCAAAATAGCAGGAGTATTTACACTAGACTACATAGGGATATTTTTCCTATGCAGAATGTTGATGACTGTGCTGTGGACCAAATCTCCTTATGTTGAGATACATAATTTTGGGTGGGTATTAAAAATCATGGCACTTGATTCCATGAAGATCAATGGTCGTTTAGTTTGTTGGGTTTTTTCAAGTTTATGCTCTATCAAAGCAGACACCAGAACTGATATGGCTTTGGTATAAACTGAGCAAAAACAGCTAAAGGATTAATTTAGGCAGGCAGTTTTAAAATTCTGACTTGTTACACGATGTTTAATCAGCAGGGGGTTTTTAAGCTAGCAAGTGATGTGTGGCTGTATCTTGTCCATGTGATGTAGTGTTCTGTGAAGCTATGGAACCAATACATAGCTGAGAGTACTGACAGTGCCCTGTGGAAAGTTTTGTTGTGTTTTTGTCATTTGCTTTGATGGGTTTTATCTTTATTTTACTTTATCCAGGAAGTATAATGCTTAATGGCATGGTAATTCTCCAAGGTAGTGATACTTACAAGGGGAAAAGAATCAGTTCTATTCAAAGCTTTTGCCTCATAACTTTATTGAAAACCACGTTCATTTCACAGTCTTCAGTATCTAGGGTCTTAAACAAGAATATTTAATCTAGCCAGGTTATTCTAGAAGTCTGTTCCTTCCACACACTGTTTTGTGTGACTGTTTTAGAGACCCTTTTTCTCCACTTATTATCAATGGAAATAACTAAAGGAAAAATGCAAAGTTAAATATTCTAAAACTAAAATCTAAATTCTGTATAAAAAATTGTTAGTTGCTATGTGCAGTTCTGGATGGCTGTTTTCTATATTAAGTGATTTTTTTATATTTTTAAGAAAGCTGCTAGGTTAAGGATAGCAACTGAAACTAGTCACAGGCAGTGCTTCAATTTACATAAAATAACTGGGGAAAAAAGTCTGTCTTTGATTGTAAATATGGTTTAGTTTGCTACTGTACCATCTGAGGACATGTACTTGGCATGTACTTATTTGTTACATGTTTTCTGCATGTAATTTCTGTATTTTCTGTTAAGTATTTTGAGCAGCAACATGACTTTTTTTTCTACTGCATCTGAACTGTAAATATTTATGTACTGTTCTATCTTGTTTTGAATACATTAATATTAATCCATGGTGATCTGAAAAGACTCTTCAGAGATAACTCTGTTTACAGTTTGGTAATATGAAACAAATTTTAATATTTTTTTTTAAGAAACCTTATTCAGGCTATACTGACACTAAATGTCATAGGGATTTTAGAACATAATAAAACATAAGCACTGATAACAGCACGAAGGGAAAACCAATTATTTCTTCACAAATTAATCATTTTATTTACAACAGACACAGGAAAAGCCTATCCTGATTCTTTTTATTCCAGGCTAAGACCTTAACAAATATCTAGCTTCAGGGAATGATCTGATAAAATGCAGTTCTTCTCCCGTTTTTAGTAAGACAATGGGATATTTCTATTTAATAGTTTACAACAGGTAGATGTCTCAGTTTTGGCTCCTTGATCTGACCTGGACCTAAAGGTGTTAAATATACCACAGTATTCTATGTGGCAATGCAGAGTGTTAGAACATGGAACTGATGGAGGCTTTCTAAATATATAGTTGAAAATGAGTGAAAATTTTAAGGGGGGGGGGGGGAAATGTGCAAGATGACAAAAGGAGCTGATAAAGGATGATGGGTGAGCATGCAGTATAAATATATAAAGGGAAGAGATGGAGATTGATGCAAGGTGGAGTGGTCTGGATCAGAGGGATGATGCTGGTGTGGGGTTGCAGATCTCTGCATGACTGCCATAGCACTCCAGAGTGCAAACAGCTCAAGAGACAGGAGGGTTTTTTCTGCTGTCCATTAGGTTTCTCTGAATGATGTAAGCTAAGCCAACAAAGTCTTCCATCAGCATAGTTGTTTCTACAGAGCTTTTGCTGGTACAGCAGTGTCATGTGAGAAGGGCATTCATTTTTCACCTCCCAAGCCAACAGCACTATGCTAGCAAAAAATAGTCATGTTGTATTTCCTAAGCATTTCTAAATAGTTCTTTTCTCATGCCTTTAGACAGGTGTGTTCTTTGGGGGAGGAGGGGCTTAGCCATTCAACATACGTATATTTTACTAACTTGATGCTTTGCTATTTCTGAGGTATTTTTGAAAGATTTAATGCTATACTGGTGTTCAGGCTAAAATGGCTTCTGTCTGCCAGTGTATGTTACCCAGATGCATGCCAGTAAGACAGTGATAGCAAAAATAGTTGTTAGTTAACTGTCTTGAAGTCTGATGTAGAAATTATATTCTTACACTCTCTCCCTTTTCAGCAATGAAAAAAAAAGGTGAGAACAGCTCTTAACAGAGCTAGAACTTTAAATAGTACATAAACCATGTAAGATTATGGTAGTTACTGTAATGGGAGGGGGCTAGCTACAGAGCTGTGCTTTATAACAATAACCATATGCTGGCCAAGTTGGTTTCCATCCAATACAGATTGTTCAGTGCTAGAACTGTAATTTTATCAGGCAGCTTGCATCTGTTAAAACATGTGGATTGAACATTCCTGGCCTGTCAGGAGGATTTTTGTGATTCTTCATGTTGTGTAGTTCCCCTAGTCAAGACAGGGATTGTAGTGGGAATTTTCCTTAGCTGGTATCCTAGTATGCCAGCTCTTTGCTTGTCATGTTCTGTTGTACAGTGGCTACATCCTGAGGACTGTTTCATTTGCCATGAGGGAGCCAGGCAAAGTTATTTACTTCCTTTGATGAGCTTTACTCTGTGCACATCCTCAAAGTCTGAAGTGACATCCAAGAAGAGAACTAATAAAGGGAATGACAAAGCTTTATGCAGAGTGACCCTCTTGAGGAGCCAGTGCTCCAGATTATTCTGCAGAAGCTCTGTACAGTTTCTTTAGTGTTTTTTTTTTCAGCCTGTCAGTGTAAATTTAAAGTTTTCTAGGACAGTATTTTTGAGTTTATGGATAACAAATGCCAACAACAAACCCCTGCTGATCTCCATAAACACTTCAATGCTGTAGTTTCCTATCAATATTTAGAATAAAGATTGCTCTAGTCTTGCTGGTTGTACATTTCTTTTTCTTATGTATGCAACTATATCCCAAGGAGTTACCTTGTTATTCTTTGTCACTGCCAGCTAAGTGTTCCTATTGCATTCAGTAGTGGACTTGGAGGAGAAGGTGAGGCAGGGTTAAAGAGCCTTAGAAGATTATTGCTCAGAATTTAAAATATAAAAAAAAAGGGGGAGGGGTAGTTACTAATAATACATCTTGGCTTCTCACATGCCTGTTCCTGTGAAAGGTGTCCTCTTTAAAAGCCTGTCAACTATCTTAAGAACAAGGGTAGTGTCCTGGCTTATAGCCTGAGTGTGACAAAGGGGTACTGTGTTGGTTTGAGAGATTGTAGTATGTAAAACTTCTCAGTAGAAGAAAAGGAGGTTGTACTGAGCACAAGTTTCAGTTTTTGTTTCTGATAAACATCATTATTCTTGTGCAGATGAGGCAGTGCTGGTAACCTCTATGCAGCCAAAGTGTGTGTAGGTTTGCCAGGTGTGTGCTGGTGAATCTTGCTGTCACGCTTTGAGACAGTCTCTTTCTGTTCTTCCTTCCCCTCCTTGGGTTGCTGCCTGCATCATTCAGTGGGTGGGCAGATGGTGACATGCCTTGGTCATGCAAGTGTGTCCCATGTCTTGGTGTGTGCAGCCAGGGCAGGTCTGTATGAGCTCAGACACCAGGCCAAGCTGACTGAGATGTACACATGTTCTTTTCTGCCAGGTTCTGCTGTAGTAGCAGTACCTCTGACAGAGGGACATAACAGATTGATAAGAGAGCAGATTACTTTCTGTAACCAGTGCAGCAAGAGGAACTAAAGCAAACCATTGAGAGCCTTTTACACAGTTCACAATTGTGGGACTTTTTTCCTTCTGTCTTCTGAAATTCCTTCAGTGGGAGCTTTCTCAAGAAAGCCTGTGACTATCTTCTGTAAATATGGTGCTGTTCCTGTCTGGTTTATTTTTTTATGATGTCTACACTCAGGAGTAACTTACACAGACAGTGGAATGCATTTAGTCCTTAATTAATTTTGGAAGAGGTAGCGTAACTGCATATTATGCTTTTATCATCATCCTGTTTCTTTGAAAATCTGATTACTAAATAGCTTGGTAAAATAAATCAAATAAAAAATGTCTTCTAATGCTAATGCAGTAAATAGCATTCCGCTTTAATTGATTAATGTAGAACTTTAAAACTAATGTAGATAGTATCACTGAGAGAAGTGTAGTTGTCAGTGCAGCATGGGTTCATTTGTACAGCATTTTCCAGTATATAAATGTAAATAAGAGTCATGCTTCAAAAATGGACAGATGAGTTAAGTGCTGTATTATTATATCAGACCTGCACAAAATCATAGTTCAGCAGGGAGGCTGTCATTCTTTCCTCCCTAGTTAGTCATTTAATGGGTCTCAAACTTTAGACATAATGTGCAAAAAGCATGTGCACTGAACCTGTGTGTTGGCTTTTTGGGAAAAAGGCAGCAGCTGTCTCTGCATAATACCAATTCTCTCAATTGTACAGAACCACTTGGAATTTTATGTTAAATGACTGCATCTTAACATCTGCTGTTACATTTCTATAAAAGCTGCATGGTAGACTTTATAAATCTCTGAATCCCTGAGCCACAGAGGTAAGGAAAACACTGACTGAGAAAGGAAGACTGAAGCTTTGGTTCCAGACCTGTGTTTATGGTCTCAGAGCATCCATGAGAGTAGCCTGCTCTGTTTGAGCAGGAAAATTGTTATTCCATCTGGAATCCTCCCTTGCTCTCCAAATCAGGAATATTTTTTTTTAAGGTCCTGAGGAGGTGTTGTTTTCTCCTTCTCCTTTAACACCTGAGGCAGTTTCCTCCAGCCCTTTTCCCACCCCTCCCCTAAGGAAATTTTCCCAGAAAGGACAAATCTGTTCCATAATTAGGTTTCTATCACGTTGTCCAACTTTTGTTTTAACCAAGAACCCGTAGATGAATCCTGAGAGATACTTTTGATACTTCCCCGTTCCCCAAAAAAAACCAAAACCACAAAACAAACCAAAACATATTACTCTGCCCCTTCCCAGCTTTATTTTAATTAGAGTGGTGTTTTGGAAGAGTTTCTTTAATTGACAACACGGGCAGAGCTGATGTGAAAGCACTGTAAAGGAGGGCAGGTTTTCACTGTTTCACTCTCCCTGTTGCTTTCTTCATGCTGCCCCCTGCTCATAGAAGCTTCCTGAGCTCCACCATAGCTCAGCAGCCCAGCAGTGCTGTCCAGCCAGCCGTGCTTAATGGTTCCCAGTCACCCCATGAACAGCTCAGCAAGCACCAGAGCTGATGCCAGTGGTGGAGGTGGGACTGTATTTCAGGAGCATGGGCAGAGGAAGCAGCCAGATCTCCCCTCGCTGGCAGCAGGGCATTCTCCCCTGGTTCAGCTGTCTGAGGCATTGCTCTGAACTGAGCAGAGCCTGGATGCAGTAATTCTCTTTAGTGAGTTGCACACACAGTTTTTGTTAATGTAAGAATGAGAGAATTTTGATCAGTATCTTTCTACTTAAGGCGTAAACATTCCCCCCTTTCATCCGAACAAAGAAGCACATGTAACTCTTTGTGTTTTTGCTTGCTTGGGAGGGTTAGTGTTTGTCCTAATCACAGGAACCCCGAGGTTATGATGCTAATATAAATATGTTTATATTGTGTTTAAATGCTTCCTAAAATAATTGAGGTGAAAAATAGCTGGAAAAGCTCTTTGTGGCTAGTCTTTTATATGAGTCTTAAAGATCTTTTCTTTTTCTAGGGAATGTCTGAACATTTCTCTTAAAAAATAGTCTCTTCCACATCTAAGGCAGTCTTGTATCACAGTGTGCTAGGGGTAAAGCAAAGACTGTTCCCAGACAGTGCTTTACTGTACTTGTCAATCAGTTCTTCCCCTTAAGCCATGCAGGGAGTTGCTGCATGAAGCAGCTGTGTAAGTTATGGTCAGTGTTTGTTGCTTGGTTGTGGTTTTGTTTTTTCCTCCTGCAGCTAATTCTGTAACGGAGTTCTCGAAATATCATGGTTCTTATACAAAGCTCAGATCTCCTGGAGGAAAAGCAGGTGAATTTGTAGATTCCCCTGAAGCAGACAGTGCAGCTTCTGCTGAAGACAGCAGTGCTCTAGTCCTTGTAGTAAAGGTAATTGTTGTTTAGTGCAGAACATCTTTTATGCATTTTTCCCCTTCCTGATACTTCCTCTCTGGGGAAGATTATCCTCATAATCCTGCTTCAAACAGAGGAGAAATAAGTAAACCCAACATTGATTCTTCTCAGTTCAGTGGAAAACAGCATAAATAGTATAGAAAATAATGTACTGCTGTGATTCCTCTGGGCATGTGTACACAAATAAAGTAGTCTGTGTTAAGTAGAGGAGTGTCAGCTCTGACTCTGAGCTAGAAAATGAAGAGACAAACTGCAGCCAGAGTGAGCCAACAGCAAACATGTGTCATCATAGATACCTTTGATTTAATACAGTCTGTTCTCAACTCTGTCCCCACTCTTTTGAGCATGTTCCCAGCCTCTTCACTTATTTTGGTCACAAAGATGGTTCTCCTAGTTGTGAAGGGTGGATTCCTGATTGCTGGTCAATAATCTTTTCTTATTCCATCCTATGTTCATCTTCCCTGGCACTGTTTTTTGGGAAGACATGGAACACTTTGAAAGTATGAAGTGTTTTAGAAAAGCTTACAGGAGATCTAGAGGTATCAGAGTTAAAGCAGATTCTGTCTGTATCTTTTCTCACATTTAGCATATGGAAATGATGTAACTGTAACAAAACTATACATTTTCACTTGTATGGAAAAAGCTGGGCCAAATACCAGACTTTCTTACTGACTGTCTCTGTGCCTTCAGGCCCTGCCTCCAGCTCCTTTTTGGTCCTCTATCTTACTTGTCTTTCCAGTGGTTGCTGGCCTTCTGGTGCTACGACAGACAAATGACTCCACTACTGCTGCTTCCTGCTTTAAATTCTAATACACTGATTGCTTTTCTTTTCTTTAAACTCCAACAGAGATATGCAATACAGCAAGTATGCCTTGCTCTGTACTGTTTCACATAAACTTGGCCTGGTTTCAGGGACAGTACAGATGGATAATTAAGTTCCAGTCTTCAGTGCTTAGATAATAAAGCAACTTCTGAAGAGAAGTGCAGATTTACAAGTAATAAGAACAAATGCTGAGAGCTAAGACAAGGCTCTGTACAGTCTGGAGATCCTGGACTTGGAACAAGTCTCACATAGCTGGGGAATTCTTAGGGAATTTAGCATTGACTGATTTTGAATGCCACGTTTTGAGGTAAACTGCTTATAATCATAGTAAAAATGAGGTAGGTGGATCTTGTCTACAGCAAGCAATACTCTTCAGATATGTGCAAGGATTCTGTTGGAATATCTGGGGAGCAGAAGCCTGTTCAAGAAAGAGATGATCATTTTGCCTTTCCACCAACATTGTGTCCGCTTGCGTATTGAATGTAGATTTTTTTTACCTCCTCCCTTCTAATGCAATTTCCTGCCCTGAATTAGTTTGATACCTGTTATTTTGACAGCTGTTCCTGGGGTATTTTTGACAGAAATCGTATTGATAATAATTTTAACAACTAACAGGAAAAAAACCCACCTTCTGTCTTTTACCTTCCTTTAAAAAGAAAAATAATCAATTTCTTCCGTCATTGGCAGAGCAAAGCTTCCTATCTCCATCTACATTGCCAGCAAGGAGATGATAGAAGTCTTGATGCCTATTAGAGAAATTGGATTAAGCTGAGTAGATCCTGTTCCCAGAAATATCCTCACTCATTACAAGTCAATTTAGCAGGTTTTCTATGATGATTTTCAAGTTGGAACCTAAAACAAAGGACTTGGTGGTTTTCCATAGGTCATGGTTCAGGAGGCTTCTGTCACAGAAGTCAGGAATTACTTTGCTTGATGTCATGCTTTTGTTTGTTTGTTTGTTTGTTTTGGTGTTTTTTTTTATTATCCCTTAGAATCATAGAATGGTGGGGATTGGAAGGCACCTCTTGAGATCAAGTTCAATGCCTTTGCCAGAGCAGGATCCCCCAGGGCAGGCCACATAGGAATAGATCCAGGCAGGTCTTGAAAGTCTCCAGAGAAGGAGACTCCACAGCCTCTCTGGGCAGCCTGTGCCAGGCTCTGTAACTCACAGTGAAGAAGTTTTTCCATATTTTGAGGTGGAATTTCCCTTGTTTTACCTTGCTACCATTGCCCCTTGTTCTTTCACAGGGCACAACCGAAAAGAGACTGGCCACTTCTACTTGACACCCACCCTTCAGATATTTGTAAACATTCATAAGATCCTCTCAGGCTTCTCTTTTCCAGGCTGAACAGCCCTAGGGCTCTCAGCTTTTCCTCCTAGAGATGTTCCAGTGTTGTCCTCATATTTGTAGTTCTTCTTTGGACTCCCTCTGGTATTCCCTGTCCCTCTTGAGCTGAACACAGTACTCCACATATGGTCTCACCAACGCAGAGTAGGAGGGGGAGGAGAACCTCCCTGGATGTGCTGGACAGACTCTTTATGCACTCCAGGTTGTGCAGAAGAGTGCAATAAGAGCACAGCATTGATAGTTTTTATGATCTTGTGATTTCTGATAAGTTTCAGTAATAAGTGTTCAGATGGGGTCAGCAACCCTGAAAGTCAGAGAAATCCGACATGTCCTCCACTGTCCTGTACAAGTACTTGTACTATTAAAGTAGGTGCTTATTGTTACCTGTAAAAGACACTAAAATTGGCTTTTTTCATGAGACCTCTTGTCAGCATTTGAATTTTTAAGTGAAAACCCAGGTAATGTTCTACCCATAATATTCAGTCCTTTCAACTGTTTGGATAATTTTAGTTTAGAGGCATCATATACCTCTCATTAAAATCTGCTGGGATTTGATGTAAATCTCCTTAATCACAGAATCATGGGATGGTAGGGGTTGGAAAGGACTTCTGGAGATTATTGAGCCCAATCCTGCTTGTAATCAGTTTGCCTACAAGAACCTGTTTTCTTTCCAAATATTAGAGCAAGTCTAAGGTCTGCTTCTTGTTTTCTTCTCTTTCCTGTCCTTCATCTTTTCCTTGATTCTGTCCCTTTTACCATAGCTTATGTAGCACAAAACCTCCAGACTTTAAATCTACCTCCAGACCTTAAGTCTGTATTCAGGTCAAAAATCTATTCATAACAAGTTATAAGCAGATCTGTTGTCAGGTGCTTGTAGAAAATACAAGATTATTTTTTTTTGTCTTTTGCATCAGTTTATGTATTGGCTCAGGAAAAAAAAAAAGTTTGCATCATGAGCTTTGCAAACTGCATATGCTGATAGCCTTTTGCTTAAGATGGTATTGAAAAAGGATAGGAGCTCTTGTATTAACAAAAAAAGCTTCAAGATGTTGATGAGAGTTATGTTTGTGTCTTGTGTGGTAGCAATTAAATGACACTTGATTGCCAAGATTTATTTGCAACTGGTTATAATTTTTTTTTTCCTGTCTTCAGCC
Source organism: Ceyx cyanopectus (assembly GCA_013401355.1). NCBI lineage: Eukaryota > Metazoa > Chordata > Aves > Coraciiformes > Alcedinidae > Ceyx > Ceyx cyanopectus. The sequence continues at coordinate 23,818 of VYZU01037877.1, forward strand.
TCTGATCTTTTTTTCACATTTCTCTAAACACAATGCAATATATCAGTCAACAAAAGCAAACAGCATCTCTATTCAAGCCTTGCTTAGAGTAAAGGTTGTTAATTTGAGCTTCTTCATAAGTCTTAAATCACCATCTGGGTTGTTTGGAATAACTAACTCAACAACCAAACGGCACTCACTGCAGGTTCTCTGCATTTCTGCCTCTTCTCATTTCCCCTGCACTCTTTGGTCTATAATCCTGTCCTTTCCATGGCATTCAGTCAACAGGGTCTTTTACAGGCCTGAACCACAGCTCATCTTTTATCTTTCCATATTTCTTTACAGCAAGGTTGATTAAATCAGAATGTCTATAGCATCTTCTGTCTCTTACCAAGCTGTATGTTTCTTCTGCTCTGGAACAGTAGCTGTAGCCAGTCTTTCACCTTCCAGGAAAGCTGGAAGCCTGTAGGCTGTAGCTGCTGTTCAGGGCCATTGCTATCTTAGTTGTACAAGGGACATGTCACCTCAGCATGATGTGTTCTCCTCACTGTTTAAAGGATCATTTCAAGTTCTTACCCAGATCTCTTTTTCAGAGTTTATTTGAGGGCAAGGGGGAAGTACATTATTCTTTTTTATGTGTGTCTGTCATCTGAAGTGTGGCTTTCTGCTATTTTTACAGTTGTTTTCCAGGAAGGGCACAAGAGACTGCAGTATCTTTGTGTATACAAAACAATTTGAATACAAGCTGGTGGTACTGTTGTGGAATGTGGAGAATACGAAGTATTTGCCTTTTGTGTCATTGTAAAACCTACTTCCCATCTTCTAGTCAAACAGGACATGGCTTTTCTCTCAGTAAAGTCAGTGTTCTATTCAGCTAGCTTTCTGTTACATTATTTTATATTAAACTCTTTGTTTTTGACAAAACTGATGAAAGGCTGGGCACTGTCAGAGTAATTTTGATAGTAATTGCTCTTAGTGACCTTATGCTGCAGAAAGACTAAATGTTTTAAAATTCCTCCAGCCAAGATGCAACTTGTTGGAGACACTTAGGATCTTGGATGTCTTGGGTTTCCATCCTTTCTTCCTGTGTGTAGTGCAACTCTTGATTTTGAAAGAGAACAGTTCAGTGCAGGTTCTTCACCTACCTTGATTAAAATGGTGTTTATAATCATGGTGTAAATGCCTCCTTTGTTAACTTGACTTCAAACAATTCTGATGTTTCAGGAAAAGAAACAAGTTAAAACCAACCCTAATTGTGTTACTTACATGGAAATGAACTCTACTGAGGTGACAGAAAATATTTGTGTAGTTACTGTTTGTACTGGTTTTAGTAAGACCCTGACCAGTTGTGAGAGAACTGTGCAATGCAATGCAGAGATCTGTTCAGCTATTTGATTTCAGTGTATCTTTTCCAGGCTTGAAAGATCATTATTTGTATGTCTTGCTTTAGGATATTTTTCTGTTGTGGGTTGTGTTTTGTTTGCTACTAGCTGTGTGTTGTTGGAAATGCTTACTGCCTTGTGAGCTGATAGCATTGATTTCTCAGAAAAGCACATTTAAAACAAGTGGGAAGATGGAACATTGTCAGTTCTTTAGAATTTGTAAATCCTCATTCAGGGGCAATTACTTTGTTAAATAAAATTGTCTTCTGTGATTCGAGTTGCCTAAAATATGGATTATGTATTGTGTTTGTAGATGAGCAATGACAAACAGAAAAATGCTGCTATGCTGAATTTGTCAGCTTTCGTGGCCTATTATTCCTCCACACCTGCTGGGATGCTCGTTTCAGGCTGTGTTTTAGACAGGCTCAAAGATACCTGCTTGTTTACACAAACAGTGTTTCACTAGGAATGCCAACCAAATGTTTAGTATGACTACTTGTTAACTTGATAATATAGAAATATCTTGTAAATCTAATGAGAAGTATCATCACTGCTAGATAAAGCAAGTAGAATCCCTAGATATGACAAATGCTGATATATTCTGGTTTGTGTTGGTATTCTTTTTTCTGACTTTTTATGTGCCATTGTGTTCTCTCTCCCTACTCCTAATAAAAGTATAATGTCTTTTTCGTTGTTTTTTAGGCATTCGAAAGGGATGTTCTTGCTGATTCAAGACAACATAGTTCTATTCAGGACTCTCCACTGGGGATAAGGACATGGGACTCCTCCTACCAGATTCCAGATGGTTCATTACAACTAACATCTTGGTTGACAACTGTGAAAAGGAACTTTGGATTATTTTATTTTATTTTTGTGGGAGACCACAATCCCCAGGCTGTAGGACATATCAGGTACTAAATCAGATACTGCTTAGATTTTTGCATAATGTTATTTGATTGTTACTTGTTTTCCATGAAGAACTTTAGCATTCGGGTTTTACTCTGTTTCTTTTAAGAAATGGAAATTTGAGGTTTACATCTTGCACTGTAGCTGAGTAATGACAAGTACTTGTATTTCTTCTTAGGCAAAATTGAGGTAGTTTGGTTACAGCTTTAATCACTGCTGTTATCTTTATATAGTATTTAAAATTATTACTATAAATTATAATTGCTGATAATAGCTGTTATTATCCTAATTACCGAAGCTGTCTCTTTTTTTATTGCTTTTGAGATTTTGCTTCTTTTTTTTAAGAATAATTTTGCTACATTCACTAGGTTAGGTAGTTGCTGCATTCAGAACTTGCCCAGTTATTACCTGGCAAGTAGGAAATTGAATTTTTAAATGAAATTTATGAAAGTTTGCACTCTTGGTGTATTCATCTGTTTACTTTCAACCCTTTCTAAAATAAACCTATACATAATTCTATTTTCCTTTCAAATGAGAAAAACTTTCCTTGTTTCTCTTAGAAGCTAGTTTGATTTGGAGTATCTGAATGCTCAGGTGTTTCTTTTCAAATACTATAGGATAACACTTGCAGATTGAAAAATCTTAGTGTTATCTTATAGTGTAACTCTTAAGTTCTCATTCCTGGAGATGTCTTATTTTGAGCCTCTTAGTAAAAGTGGTGAAAAAGAAAATGACAGGAAAAAAAACCAACATAATGAGAGGGGGAACCCTTTTTTTCAGCAAAGTCATATTTATTTTTGATAGCTGTTTAGGTATGTAAGTTTAAAAATCAATTTAAAATGACTCAGTGATCCACTTTTTCTCTGTCCTAAAGGTTCCATATTTCTTGTAGAATTTTAAAATAACCTTTTCTAATGAGGATGTCTGATATTCTTACTGTAAATGATGAAACTGATGCAATGAAGGGTTCAGAAGCTGAATTTAAAGATACAGACCCAGATGAAAACCTTATAAAATCAGGAAGTCAGGAGCAGATTCAAGTGGAAAAGGATGAAAACTGTCCTGACAGCAAAAACAATATGCCGGTAAGAAGCTTGTCACTTTATTTTTCACTAGTATATGATGTTAAATAAACCTGTGTTTTGTTGTTCTCCCTTTCTCATGATCCTCTTGCATGTTCTCTGGTACACATCAGGAAAACTTGACTGGTGTTAGGGAAACAAGTAGAATGCTCATTGCTTCCTCTCCTCCTTTGCCCCAGTTCTCTGTTTATATGAGTGTAAATACAAGAGTAATTTTAAATTCTTTGAAGTGGATGAGCCATTTTCATGGGAGCTGGACAGTTTCTGGCTGTTTTCCTGAGCACACACATGAAGTTCAGGCTTTTCATTGAAGCAGAGCAAGGGAAAAATTGGCCACTTGAGCTGTCCCTTGCTGTTGCTGAATCCCAGCTGAGTTTCAGAGGCTGGGCTGTGTTAAGAATGCTCAGTACAGTACTAGTGTGGTGTGATCAGAAACCTGGAGTTAGCACAGCAGCCCAGCACGCTGCCCTGGCACGGGGCACTCATCCAGGGCTCCTCAGCTACGTGCAGCTTATGGGTGGCTCAGGTGTAACTTGTACAGCAGAAGGCTAAAGTTATCAGACATAGGTAATCCAAATCCCCTGGTGTCAGAGGAATCAAATCAGCAGATCTCCTGAGGCCAGTGGTCTGGGTCCTGCCCTAGCCACCAGCAGGTCCAGCCTCTTTCTCCCTACATCAGTGGAGGAGTGATGTGGTGAGCTCTCATCCCATCTTGGCTGCCAGCTGGTACTACCCACACCTTCCCTTTTCCCCAGTCCTTCACTGCCTCACAATTCTGGTAGGTGATTTACTAGGTGGGAAGACATACATGGTTCTCATGCATATGCTGATGACCTGATGCATGCAAGTGAATTGTTGTTGCAAGGTGGGAGATGGACCTGTAAAAATGTTGTGGCATAAAATTTCAAGTGATGTGAAAATAACCTTGTGTTAAAGGAGAACACACCACTAAGGATGGGTTAAGAATTTATGGCAGCAGATNTGCTGATTCAAGACAACATAGTTCTATTCAGGACTCTCCACTGGGGATAAGGACATGGGACTCCTCCTACCAGATTCCAGATGGTTCATTACAACTAACATCTTGGTTGACAACTGTGAAAAGGAACTTTGGATTATTTTATTTTATTTTTGTGGGAGACCACAATCCCCAGGCTGTAGGACATATCAGGTACTAAATCAGATACTGCTTAGATTTTTGCATAATGTTATTTGATTGTTACTTGTTTTCCATGAAGAACTTTAGCATTCGGGTTTTACTCTGTTTCTTTTAAGAAATGGAAATTTGAGGTTTACATCTTGCACTGTAGCTGAGTAATGACAAGTACTTGTATTTCTTCTTAGGCAAAATTGAGGTAGTTTGGTTACAGCTTTAATCACTGCTGTTATCTTTATATAGTATTTAAAATTATTACTATAAATTATAATTGCTGATAATAGCTGTTATTATCCTAATTACCGAAGCTGTCTCTTTTTTTATTGCTTTTGAGATTTTGCTTCTTTTTTTTAAGAATAATTTTGCTACATTCACTAGGTTAGGTAGTTGCTGCATTCAGAACTTGCCCAGTTATTACCTGGCAAGTAGGAAATTGAATTTTTAAATGAAATTTATGAAAGTTTGCACTCTTGGTGTATTCATCTGTTTACTTTCAACCCTTTCTAAAATAAACCTATACATAATTCTATTTTCCTTTCAAATGAGAAAAACTTTCCTTGTTTCTCTTAGAAGCTAGTTTGATTTGGAGTATCTGAATGCTCAGGTGTTTCTTTTCAAATACTATAGGATAACACTTGCAGATTGAAAAATCTTAGTGTTATCTTATAGTGTAACTCTTAAGTTCTCATTCCTGGAGATGTCTTATTTTGAGCCTCTTAGTAAAAGTGGTGAAAAAGAAAATGACAGGAAAAAAAACCAACATAATGAGAGGGGGAACCCTTTTTTTCAGCAAAGTCATATTTATTTTTGATAGCTGTTTAGGTATGTAAGTTTAAAAATCAATTTAAAATGACTCAGTGATCCACTTTTTCTCTGTCCTAAAGGTTCCATATTTCTTGTAGAATTTTAAAATAACCTTTTCTAATGAGGATGTCTGATATTCTTACTGTAAATGATGAAACTGATGCAATGAAGGGTTCAGAAGCTGAATTTAAAGATACAGACCCAGATGAAAACCTTATAAAATCAGGAAGTCAGGAGCAGATTCAAGTGGAAAAGGATGAAAACTGTCCTGACAGCAAAAACAATATGCCGGTAAGAAGCTTGTCACTTTATTTTTCACTAGTATATGATGTTAAATAAACCTGTGTTTTGTTGTTCTCCCTTTCTCATGATCCTCTTGCATGTTCTCTGGTACACATCAGGAAAACTTGACTGGTGTTAGGGAAACAAGTAGAATGCTCATTGCTTCCTCTCCTCCTTTGCCCCAGTTCTCTGTTTATATGAGTGTAAATACAAGAGTAATTTTAAATTCTTTGAAGTGGATGAGCCATTTTCATGGGAGCTGGACAGTTTCTGGCTGTTTTCCTGAGCACACACATGAAGTTCAGGCTTTTCATTGAAGCAGAGCAAGGGAAAAATTGGCCACTTGAGCTGTCCCTTGCTGTTGCTGAATCCCAGCTGAGTTTCAGAGGCTGGGCTGTGTTAAGAATGCTCAGTACAGTACTAGTGTGGTGTGATCAGAAACCTGGAGTTAGCACAGCAGCCCAGCACGCTGCCCTGGCACGGGGCACTCATCCAGGGCTCCTCAGCTACGTGCAGCTTATGGGTGGCTCAGGTGTAACTTGTACAGCAGAAGGCTAAAGTTATCAGACATAGGTAATCCAAATCCCCTGGTGTCAGAGGAATCAAATCAGCAGATCTCCTGAGGCCAGTGGTCTGGGTCCTGCCCTAGCCACCAGCAGGTCCAGCCTCTTTCTCCCTACATCAGTGGAGGAGTGATGTGGTGAGCTCTCATCCCATCTTGGCTGCCAGCTGGTACTACCCACACCTTCCCTTTTCCCCAGTCCTTCACTGCCTCACAATTCTGGTAGGTGATTTACTAGGTGGGAAGACATACATGGTTCTCATGCATATGCTGATGACCTGATGCATGCAAGTGAATTGTTGTTGCAAGGTGGGAGATGGACCTGTAAAAATGTTGTGGCATAAAATTTCAAGTGATGTGAAAATAACCTTGTGTTAAAGGAGAACACACCACTAAGGATGGGTTAAGAATTTATGGCAGCAGATTTAGTACCTCTGAGGCTTAGTTGTGCAGCTCAGGAGTTGTGAAAGATCTCTTTCACATGGGATAAACTGGCAAACTCCTGACTGAGGCTGCCCACTCAGTCACTGAAGACTGTAAGTGTCTTAGATGAGGTGAGGAGTTAAGGAAAGCAACTGACATTTTCTGGCACAACCTAGAAAACAGGTCAAATTTCTCAGAGAAAACACAGAAGCTTGTGTTTTACAAAAAAAAAAAGCAAACCCAAACCCTAGTTTTCTGTAGGAATTTGGTGTCTTTGGGTTAATAATAAACAGTTTTCTGGTGACAGTCCTGACTGGGATATCGGCTATGGCAGTATTCTCTTACGGGTTAGTAGGACAGGAGCTTATTAGATTCTTGTTATTGAGAATTGTATAAAAAGTCCTTTTGGGAGTAGTTTTGTTCAAGACTAACAATTCAGTATTCCACGGAGTGAAGTAAGCTCTATCACTATGTTAAATTGCTTCTAAATAAATCTTGTAGACCACTGTAATAACAGTACAGTTTTATACTTCAATATCTGCTGGCTTTATTAAGGCTGGATCAGTGTAAATAGATAATTTTATGGGAGAAAATAAATCCTTAAAATGAAATACTTTTCCTGAAAGATTTGAGAAATATCTGCTACTGAAAAGCTGGTGGATATAATAGCTGAGCTGGTATTTTCTTTAATCACTGCAATATCCCAGTAGTGAGCCTTAAAAAAAAAAATTAAGGTTAGTTGCTTTCCATACCGTTCATAATTTGGAAGAATCCCATTCACATTTTTTCATTCAACACATTTTCATGTGGAATCTTCTATGAGACTGAAGTGACAAACCAGCCTTCCTGCAGAGCAGTGTTGCTGTAGAGTCAGACCTAGTCTAGAGAAATGGATCTGTTGGTGCTGTCAGTGGCTGTGGGCTTTGGTGAGAGGGTTGGTTGCTTGATTTTGTTCTTGTACAGGAGTACTAGCTGGTGGCTGAAGTAATTATCTAGCATACCAAGGTGAACTGAACTATTGTGTAATGAAGGCTGTTTGATGGATGCAGCTTTACTATTGCATTCACTTGGTGTTGGTGTGAGTGGTGTGTCCAGGAGTCTCCATCAGAATCCTGCTGTTCCATGAGTAGTGTAGTTAAAAGCTGAGTGTGTGGGCTGAGGATTTTGATTTCCAGAGTGGTAGGGTGACAGTCTGTTACAAAGTGGAACCTTGCTAATGCAAGTTCTCTACAGAAATTGAAGTCAGTAAAAGTTGATGTCACTTGTAGCTGTTAGTGCAAGTATGTGTCATACATTTGAGGCAGTTTCATTGAAAGCATGTTTTATTCTACAACATAAACCAAAAATTTTGTCCATAGTAACCACAACTTCTGGGAACAGTAAAGTAGTCAGCAAGTCTTTGACTAATGGATGACTAGTTTGACCAATGAAAATTCACTGGCTGTGCTACCCTTCATTAAGTGCAGGTCAAATGTTATTCTAGTGGTGGAGAAAAGAGCAAAAGGTTGGCTGAGAAATGTTGGAAGCAGTTATCAGAAGCTTACTGGAATGTGTTGTGTTCTTTTGCTCACCAATTGAGTGTATCAGAGGGAGTAGTTGTATGGGGTTTGGTTAGGGCTTTCCAAGCCAGTAGTTAATTGCTTAATAAGTTTCATACCTATTGGCAAACTGCAATAATATCTAACTGCTTTACAGCCAAATAAGAAACAGGCTGTGATCTGTCCTCTGTCTAAACCCCTTGTAGTTTGAATGCAGACACCTTACTGGATTTTTACAGTTCAGAAACTGGTGATTTTATTCTAAAGTGTTAACTGTGCCTCTAAATTGCAGATTATTATCTCTCCAGAAGGTGTGTTGTCAATACCCCTCACCAGCTTGGTTGCCCTCCTCTGGACCCACACCAGCACTTCACTGTCTTTCTTACACTGTGGTGCCCAAAACTGGGCACAGTTCTCAAGATGTGTTCTCACCAGGACTTCGTATGGGGGCACCATCACTTCCTCCTACTGGACACACCATTTCTGATCTAGACCAGGATGCCATTGGCTTTCTTGGACACCTGGGCACACTGCAGGCTTTTGTTCATCCAGCTGTTGACCAATACCCCCAAGTCCTTTCTGCCAGGCAGCTTTCCAGCCACTCCTCCCCCAGCCTGGAGCATTGCCTGGGGATTTTTTGCAAGTGAGTTGCAGGACCCGGCACATGGCCTTGTTAAACCTCATGCAGTTGACCACAGCCTATTGATCCAGCTTGCCCAGATCTCTGCAAAGCCAAAAATCCTCCATAATGATTCAAACAGGTTTATGTATAATCCAGAAAATGAGGCTTGTTCTTATTCTACAGTCCATGTATTATTATGGGGGCTGGCAGGGGAGGGGAAGAACAACATTTATCTTAAATAGTGTCATGTTTTCAATGAAAAATAACTGTTAATAAGAACATGTAAGATGGGATGATGACTGACAAGGCAGTAGAAGGCTGAGAGAAAGCAAGCCACATGCCACTGTGTAAACGGAGAAGCACTTGCAAGCTGTGGAGAGTAGAACCAAAATACCACCAACAAAGGAAATCCTCAGGGCAGGGTGGAGGCTGGTGCCTGAATGCAGGAGTTGTAGACATCCACTGTTTCATATGGGCAAGGCAAATGTTGTATTAACTGAGTATAATTTTGGTTTGGATTTATGCTAATTAAGCAGATATCTCTGTCCTTTGGAGGAATCAGTTTTTGTACTTGGCAACTAGACATCTGTCTTGCTAGAAGCTTTGTCCTTCTCTACCAGAACAAGCCTTTGTTTTCTCTCTCTGTTCCACACCTTGAGGTCTCTGAAATCTTTCTTTGCCACCTCCTCCCCAGCTGTTTTCTTCTTGTCAGGGTTTATGTGACTTAGTCTCCAAAATATGTGACTTAATAGTTTTTAATAGATGACAATCAGGCAGATTTTGTTTAGTTACTTTGGAACTGTTGAAAATGCCTCTGTGTCCAGTGGACAAACTGTTTTTCCAATAGTTTTCTTCTGCTGTGACATGGAAATTGCTGTTGCTCCTCACTAATGCAGGACAGCGAGTAACCACAGACCATGCTGTACTTTTTCTTCAGTGTTAAAAAGCTACCTGGGATTGTTAGGACTGTAGCCCTTAAACTGTACTTAAAATTGAGACCTAATTTGAAAGAGAAGTGAAAATCTGCCTGTCCTTAGATAACTCTTGGTTCAGGTCTGTCATGTCATTCCTGTTCTCTGAAATGCCTAAACTGTACTTCAGAAATAGATCCAGTACCTTCTCACAAACCTTCCACACCCCTAAGTTTGTCATCTTGAGCCTGACCTGGTTTTATCCAACTTGTTTAGACAGCAAGGTGATGATAGAGAAAGGCTTAGAACAGTTCCAGATCTTCACTTTGTATTTAATATATGTGATCTGGGGAGGTAATTAGGAAAAAAATAAAAGGGACAAATACTCCTTCTGAGAGCCTGGGTATATAAGATTATGTATGTATGGGAAGCTATCTTAATTCCCATTTCATTTTGTACTTGGAGATGAAGCACAGTAATTGGTCTTAAAAAATAACAACCAAACAACAGCTTAAGACAAACACCTAATCATTATTTTCATTATGTAATTGTTTTGAATACTTGCTTTTAAACATTATCTTTGAATCATACCCATAATGACTTTAAATGGGACATAAATTTATTTTTAATCTTGCTTTCATTAACACAATGTTTTCTCAAGTCAGTACAAGTCTTTGAGAGCTGCAATATAAAGAAATTGCTTAATTTGCACTTGCTAAGAATTACATATTCTCATGTAGCTATAAATTGTTTTTCCACAAATGGGGAACATAAAGATGCTCTGGAGGAGAAATATTTAGTAAATGCAGAGAAATTAGGACAGAACTAAAATTCACAGACCTGAAAAGAGAAAATGTGCATTAACATCTACAACATGCACTGACTGCCTCTTGTTGTCCTGGAATTCCAGTGAAAATGTAGTTCTCCTCTGTTATTGTGGTTTTGCCTGAGGAAGGAACTGTGCACAGTTGTCTCCAAGTTTTGTGAGTGCAGTTGCTGTTGATGTCAGAGAACTTTGAGTTTGTATTTCCAGGTGCAGACCTTACATCACAGGACTTCTCTTGCATTAGCTGTCCCTGCAGTCCAACCACACCAGATTTATTCCAGTGCTTAGTACCTGTCAAGTGTGTGGAGCTTATTCCTCTCACAGCTGGATGTGGGGGCTTGTTTTTCAGCTTAAAGATAGGCAGGAAAGCAAAAGAATCCACACCTAGCAAAGGATTGTTTTACCAGGCAGTTGTTTCCAGATAATGAGGCTTATTTAATGTAATGGGTGGGATGATACTTATTGTAACTTCGAGGTTTGAGTCATTTCACTCAAGGGAGAGTATCCCTCCTCCAGTGGCCCCCCAGCACTCCCCAGTGGGATTCCTGTTGGTTTGGTCCCTAAAAATTGTCAGGTGCTCATGAAATTGAGCACCATGATATTCAAATACCTTAATTAACTACCCTGAGTATCCTGTATTATTTTAAGTTACTCACCATAGACTGTAAACACCTATCTTAAAAAAAATAGATCTTGAAATGCAGTGTAACTGAGTCTAAGTTGGGTTGGCTTCCCAACCTGGAAACAGAGCAAAATTGAAGAGGAGATATTACAGGCATAAAACACTTGCAGAAATGTACCATCAAACGTCCCATTATGATTGAAATCTAAAAACCGTATTAACTTTAAACACTTACAGTTTAGATCTAATACTAGATCATTTCAATGTTCCAATTAAATTTGGAGTCATTTGCTTCACTCTGGCATGAACAAGCACACTTGTTTTGGCTGCAGTGGATTCTTGAGACTTTACTGAGGTAAGATGAGGAGCAGATGTATGCTTTGTACAGTTCTTAATTAAATTTAATTATGATATGGTTCTTGCTTCCAAGAAACAATCTCTTTCCTGGTTTGTGTTTAGTGTGTATTGGCTTTTTAAAGTTTTTTGAATTATTTTTTTTAATTGCTCTTTAAAATGAAATCTGTATGTCTTCTCTCTTTAGTGAGCAGTAAAGGGAAGCAGTTGCCTAGGTGTAGATTTTGGTGTGTGGTTTTGACAATGAACTGAGGGCTCCATTGGCACTGCTGATTTATTTTAAGTTGATTTGAACCAACTCAAGATAATTGATGCTGGAGTAATTGATAGGAGGCTAGGAAATCATCTAGTTCTTGAAAGTTTAGTAGACTCCTATAATGGAGGCTTTGCTAGGGACCTGCAGAGTGGCAGCCCTCGGTGCTTTCAGCACAGCTGACTGAAAGAAAAAACATATTTTGCAGGTAACAGCAGAACTTTAAGTCTGTCTATTGTTCCAGGTATGAGAACACTTGAACTGTCTTTGCAGCTCAGACTCTCAGCAAGATCCCTTTAAAAAACCGATGATGAGTTCAGTTAGTTTTCAGTGCTGCTATTTAAAATCCTGTTATATAGTGAAATGAGCTTAAATGAGCTCCCCTTCTGCTGCTCTTCAGCTAAGCTGGTGCGACATCTAAAAAAGACATTTGGGACTTGGGGAAAAGGAGAGAAATAGCGATTTTTCTGCCTTTATGTGCTAGGTTGGGTGTCTTTTTAGCAACATGTAGGTCCTACTAAGAAATTAAGGCACTTGATAGACATCAAGTCATCATCTGTTCCTATGGTTGAGGCACTGCTTCCCCCCCCCCTTTTTTTTTTTTTTTTTTTTGCCCCCCCCATATAATTTTTGCAGGTAGGCTTCAGGAATAGAAAGAGAATTTCTAAAAACCATGTCATGTTGCCAAGGAAATTAGGACATGAGAATTTAAAATGTAGAAGCTGGCAGAGAGAGTAAACTGCTTGGATCTTACTGAACAAGAATAATGCTTCCTGTTAAATTCCTGTAATGTCTGCTCCTGATAAACGGAAGAAATGAAGGACAAGCACAATGCAACTGGGAGAGCACACGATCTTTCAGCTGAAAGCACCTGCTGTTCTTTTTACAGATTTGACCATCATGTCAGTAATAATTGTTACAGCTTTCTCTTATACAGACTTGTGCATTAATAAACCTGTACTATTGAGTTTAATAAACCTGTACTATTGAGTTTAACTCAACCTTTTCTGTTGTGCCCATCGTTCAGCGGCCAGTGCAGGCTTTTGGACAGACAGCCAAAAGGTCCAAGGTACGGTAGCCTTGTGTGCTGGCATGCTAAGGGAGCCCTTCGTGCTTGATGAAGCTTTGTTACTTTGTGAAAAGTGCCTTTAGTTTTCTTTTTTGGCATTAAAGCTTTGTTTTATTCTGTTGGATTTTTGTCTTGCCTAGTCGTGCGCTTTTGTGGTTTGCCTTTATATTTTTTGGTGGCTTTTTATTGTTGCAGAGAGCGACACCTTCCCAAAGATTTTATTTACTTTTCATTAGATGTGCTCTATTGTGCTGATAGTGCCTTCAAAAGCTGCAACTGCTTGGGTATTTTCATCCTAAAGGAAATTGCATTTTTAATACTTGCAATAGAATATGTAGTTTTCAGCCGTTTTGTTTTACATAAAATGAATGGGAAAATAACGGCTTATGGGATATTGCTATATATTTTTTAATTAGCCATAGTTTTTAATTTTACATACTTTCCTTCAGTCAAACACAAAGTTAAAGTTAGTTCGGAGCCTTGCTGTATGTGAAGAATATCCACCACCTCCCACAGCTGAAATATCACAGGACCTCCAGGTAAAAATCATGTTACTGAAGTTTCTGAAACCTTTTCGAGTAACTTGCTGTTCAGAAGGAAATCTTTAGGGTGCTCTGGAAATACACAGGCACCATGTGGTGTTAGTTTATTTTAATACAGCTTCAATAGAGGCTGGATGGTAATAGCAGATGAAGAATTTGCTGCTTTGTTTTTCTGAACTCTATGGGGATGTCCGGGGAGCAGGAAGAGGGGTCTTGTTAGTTGTTCTAATTTTCTAGTGTTACAGTGCTCTTGAGGTGATCTTAAACTGCTCCAGTAATGTCTGCGTGCCATCAGTAGGACTGAAAAGTCATAACTAATATACAGCTTAATTTACTGGCATTTTGTATTTAGAAAATTTAAACACTTCTGTGTTCTAGCATTTTACCTGAATTCCTGCACATTAGTCTCAATTGCTGGTGGTTCTATTAACACATGCCTGAGGTGTGTTTGAAGGCTAAGCTGTTAAGATGATCTAACATGCTTAAAGACATTCCTAATGCTGGACAAAATGTGTAAAAATACTTCAGAAAATTTAAAATCTAGCTTTCCCTAGTTTACCTTCATACCAGTCTGTATTTTTAGTCAGAACTAGTTTTAGTTCTGTGTATGAATAAGGGCATCAAAATGTCACTTTTCTTCTGTGCCTGTCAAAACTGAGCTGACCCTTAGTGACTTACTCAGAGCACACTGACTTATTTTGTTGTTATTTGAAAAACTTCTGCACTGTCCTTTTGTGAAAAACCTCACTCTTAACAAGCTGAGGGAACCAACAGGCCAGTGAGGTGTGTGGGGCTTTACTAGGGGAGTGGTAATTGAAGTTAGAGCAGGGAGGGAGGGTGAAAACTCATGAAGGTGTTTGTCAAGCTAATTCATTTTTTCTAAGATTGAACCACAAAGTATCTAAATAATTTTTTGGGTTTTTTCGTTTAGAAAAATGAGAACAGTATTTTCATAGTTTTTCAGTAATATACCAGTATTTCAAGAGCTGAGTAGAGAAATTTTGAAACAAAGCCTGATAACTTGTCTTGGATCTCTTTCTTAAATTGGTACAGGCTACAGAGTAAGAGATAGTGTATTAAGAACCAAATTAGATCTAGCTGTGGGTTTTCTGTGGTTGCAGTAATCTAGGAAAAGATGGCTTGTGAATCCCAATAACTATGCATTGATTGACAGAAGAAATTCAGTTCTTCCCTGTAGAGTGGAGAAATGCATGTTGAAGAAAGGTAGGAACTTGTTCTAAGTTCTGATGCTGGAGTGTGTATCCTATGGGATACAAGTCTTCCATGACCCTATATATAACAACATGAACAGGGAATTTCTTCACCCATTTTGCTTGCTTTCCTTGACATGGAAGAGTTGTTATGTAAGGACCAATTAGCTGCTGGCTGCCAGGAGCCCTACACTATGAAGCATGGTGTGTGTGCATGAACTGTGCTTGGGACGTGTGGCAGGAGTCTTGAAAAATACTTCTTTTTTTTTATGATTAGAAAATGTTAGCCTTGATAGGATGAAAAATATCCTTGGTCAACTAAGGAGCAGGTGTGAGTTTTGGGATAATTCTGGAGTCTTGCCTGTAACTGTTTATCAGTCTCCCAGATCATGTCTGCAGCAGATCTCAGCAAGTTAAAACATGCAGGGGTGAAAGTCACTTAGCACATCCCTGCTGGCTGCTGCTCCTCAGAAGACTAGTGAAAGAGGCTGTCAGACCAAAGAAATTGTCTCAAGCAGATCAATTTGTTCTGCTGTTTTCTTTTATTTTCTTGAGCAATTGAGTAGCCTTGAAAAAAGACCCTGTTCCTCCCTGAGAAACCTAGGTGAGAAAGAGCTCACAAAATTTTGAGCCTTAATGGTTAAAAAGCACTGGCAGCCCTAAAAGGTGCTATGAAAGTACAAGCTTATCAATTTATTCCAGAAGCGAGAATGCAGCTGATTTATTTGATCTTTTATCTTTGTCACCACACTAACTATTCTCTCACCGTCCCTTCTCTAAATATTAGGTGCTGGGGTGGTTTGATTCTTTATGCTCCATACAAAGTGTGAGCACTAGCAAAAGATGATCCATCTCAGCTGTCTTTAAGGAAAGGCTGCTTTCATGTGAATGTCAGTTGTTTTTAGGGATAACAAGTAAACTAGCCTATAAAAGACTGAACTTTCTCTTCTTCAGCAAAGGGAAGTGGGGAAGAAGATGACCACGGTCTGTAACATTAATTGATACTGATTTGTGTACATTCAGATTGTTTTTGAAGATGGCTGGTAAAAAACAAAGGTCCCAGGATGTAGCAGCTTTGAGTAGTACTCTGTAATACTGCCTGACTCTACCTTTTTCTCAAGTATTTTAAGCTGCATGCATTTATCAGGTTTTGATAGTTTGGGGGGGTTTTGCTTTTGAGAGCTTCAGGTAGGTGATGACCTGAGGCACAGCGCGGAGTCTGTTCAGTCAGTATGGCAGCAGAGATCCCCCAACAAGCAGGGTGGGGATTATAGGAATTCTAGGGAATGAGAAGTTATAAGATTTTTCAACAGCTTTCCTGTCAAGTAGGTCATATTTAATTAGATGCTACAGTTTTTATAGCATTAAATGACAAGCAAGTGCCCTTTGGTACACAGTCGTGTTGTATTGCGCTTTGAAGTAGCACTGGTGGCAGAAGAAGAGCTGTCTGCTCAGATGGCTCTGCCTTTTTATAGCTCTTGTTGGGAAAAGAAGTATGAAAATGATTAATTGCTGAAATCCTTTGACTAAATTATTGCTGCATGCTTTTACTTTGGATGAGTTTAGAATATGAAGTCAATTTTAGCAAAGGAAAATCAGATCGAAAAAGTACTGGTAGTTATGTTGAATATTACTGTAAAATGGTGAATAATATATTGTGGACCTAAATGAAAAAATAATTTTAGTAAGACATAAACCATGCTTCTTTCTCTTTCAAATAACTGTTACGAATCTACTAGGTGATGAGTAGGTGTAATGCACTTTGTAGTGACAAATAAATTGTTTGTTTGATTTATATTCAGGTGTTTGAGGTGAGGACTGCAAAGATTAGTTTTGGACTTCAAGGTTTGTATCCAAGTGAATTCTTGAGACTAGGAAGGAATTATACAAAGGAGTGATTGCTAGTGGTTTTAATTAGGCTTGGAGTTAGATAATCTTATAAAAGCTGAGAAGTCTTCACACTTATAATGCTATTTTGCAGGATATATATGAATTAATAAATGTAATTAGAATGTTTCATGTGGAGGCAAAATCATAATGAAAGAGAACTGATAAAACTGTCAGCCTATTATTATTTTTTGCTTTATTTTTGGAAGTTGTTATTGCTAAAATGCACATGGAGAGTAGTTTCTAAGCATGCCTCAGTAGGCTAGCTGTGAAGGGCCAGGGGAGAGAGCAGGTTGGTGTACAGGGGCAGGGAGGGCAGCACTGCAGGGTGTGTTTGCACGTGGAGCCTGGCTGGTCTCAGTGGATCCCAACTATATTTAATTCCAGCCAGCTTACATGGGATCAAGTCTGAGGGACAATGACACGTGAGGAGAGGCTTAGAGCAGGTGCCTGGATCTGGGTAAGAATGGGCTGGAAGGAAGAGCCAGGACTTGCGTGGGAAAGGATTTGGTGCCAGACAGGAGTGATAGGCAAGAATGGATGAGGGGGAGGTTCTTTGGGAAGGAGCAGACACTCAGTTGTGGGGTGGGGGCAGCCTCAACTCCCTGGGCATCTGCAGGAGCAACATTGATGTTTGTGGGAGTTTAAGACAAAAGGTAATGGAGTGTTGCTCTTGCAGGATTTGCCACTCGTGCTCTTGGAATTCTTCAGACACATGGTGTCTCTGTTTCCTCTGACCTCCTCTAGTTTTGCTGTCTGAAATATGTTGGTCCTTCACTTGCCAGCTTGATAAAGAGTAGAGAGACATGAAAAATCGCAGTCTTCTGCTATTTAAGGGACTGTAATGTTACTGTAATTTCCAAAGGAAAGTCTTTTTTTTGCTGTATATGGGATCTGGGTTTTATGATCATTAACCTACTTGTATAAAAGAAAGGATTTGGAGATGGTGACACAGAAAGCTGCTCTGTCAGAACATACAGGAAGAGTCTAAGCCTTGATGACAGTAAGGCTTGCAAATTTTGCCTTGAAATACTGTACTGTGGCTATTTCCCTTTTTTAATGGATCTGGGAATACTGGTCTTAGACTGAAACACCTCTTGTGCTTGATTTGTTTATTCTTTCTAGTATAAACCAAATCAAAATTTGAAACTAGCTTTTATATTCAAGAACTCGGAAGGATGGGGGGGAGCATCATGGATGATGTATTACTTTAATGTATCAAACATCATACATTTGGAGTCATTTTGAAATATCATTCAGGGCCTCTGTGTGCAATTTCTAAAACATTCGTTGTACTTTCTAGGTCTTATCTCTATTTTTTTTATTTTTTATTTACTGATAAGTAATATTGTGGTCACATAGTACTTGTGGGATCATAAAGAATGTGAAGGCAATTGTTTCCTTCATTACTTCTTTATTTTGCAGGTAATATAATACAAAACAGTTCTTCTGTGGGTATTGTTTGATATAATTTCCATGCTGACTGATTTTTATTCTTGACAGGAGAAAATTCAGATCCAGTTGTCACACTCTTTTGACAAAGAAGAAAAGCCTGCAAAAGATGAAACTGAGAAGGAAAAATCCAGTGATAAACTGTCCAGAAAAATGTTATCAAGAGGTTTGCCATTTGTCATTGTGCTTTTAAATGTACTCTGTAGATAAAGAATATTTATGGAAAGTGCAGTTTGCTTCCAGGCCATCATTGCATAAACATTGCACTATTTTATGAGCAAGTGCAGGGAGTAGAGGAGAGCTCTTTGATCTGGAGAAGGAATTGGTCCCAGAGGATGCAGGGCTGTCGAGGCTTCATTGAGCACTTGTACTGCAGCAAATGCTTTTCCTTTCTCCCTGTCTAGCTGTGCAGGCCAGCATAAAGGCAGTTGTGTTCCCTCACTTCCAAGTATTCTTGGGAAAACTGGCTGTAGTTGTCAGTAGTTCTTATTCCTACACTTTGTTGCAGGATTTGTGAAACATCAGTGAGAGTGACAATTGCCACTAGACTTTTCTGACCTTCATTTAACAGAAGTCAGTGTTCTGTTTGCTAGTTTAATTTACTTTTGATGGTATCTAGAATATTTTGATACATTTTTGGATCAATGGTGGAACTGCCTAAATAAAAAGGACAATTACTATGTTTTCTTTTAGTATTCCTGCATTCTGAGTTGAAAAATCTTTCTTTTTACCCTGAAATAGGACTGTAACATTGATGACATATGCCTGTCTCTGTGCATGTTACCTGATGCCTCCTAAATGTGCTCCTTTATGCATTTAAGTTGGCACATCATTGCACAGCTCTTGCTTTAAAGACAGGACCCAGAATGTTTATCTGACACTCTTAGATCAACCAGTGTGCAGGAAATATCTTTAAAGCTAGAATTCTTTTTGAGACAGGTAGCTCTTGTCTACCTTGTGTCCCTCAATTCCATAGAGTCTTCCTCTACTGGCATAAACCTCCCCCCCTGCCCATCCTCCATCCATCCCCCCCAGAAAAAAAACCCCACACCCAACATGTTAGATAATGAGTTGAGAGCAAAGTGGCTGAGTGCCTAAGGTAGAGGTAGCTGTTCTAAATTCACTTAGTATCTCCTCTGGAGGTTAATTACTTCCCAATTTAGGATATGCCAAAATAGAAAATGATGGAATCTAAGCATCAGTCTTCTAATAATTATAACTGAGCTATTGCTCACTTGCAAATTAAGAAAATTAAATCATTATTCAATCTTAAAGTTGTTTTATCAGGCATACCTTTTTTTTTCCTTTTTCCCTTCATCCTCAGGATCAAAAGTAATCCCAAGTTATAAATGCTCACACATGTCTGATCTCATTTATACTCTCTTGATAATAAATGGCCAGGATTGATAGTGTAACAAGCTCTGCAGATAAATGAACCCACTAACAGTTTTCTCCAGGGAGCTACAGGTTCCCCATCCTCAGGTGAACTTGGATTTTGTTCAGGAAATATTTAGGTCTAATTTTTGAAGGCTGGACACTTTGACCACCCAGTTTCCCCACTATGCCAAGAGGCTGATCTGCTGGCTCTGTTCCTTTGATGGAAAAGCCTGCATAGATTCTGTTTCCAGCAGCCCCCACATTTGTTAGTGCAATAGTACTCTCATTGCTAACAGAAGTGATTTGCAATGTCTGCTCTCTGTACTCACCACCAAAAGATCTGGAACAGCTAGGACCTAGGTCAGAGTTTAAGCTGTGCCTAACTTGAGACTAGGTTAACATGTAAGTGGTTCTTGAAAGAAACCAAGTTCCAAATATATTTTTAACACACCTTTGAATTCTAAGACTTTGAACTCTGACCAGTGGCTCCTGTAAGGGAAGATTTAGTCTTCAATCAGTGTTTCTTTCAGGGATAAATGTTAGAGAATGAAAAGTAACTGAATACTTTGTTTCAATGAAGTCAGAAAGGGAGGCAGAAGGTTGGGAGACTTTTCAAAAACTCATAAACATTTTTTGTGCAAACAAAGCTCAGGAGAAAAAGATTTTTTTAATAATACAAAATATTTGTGAAGATTAATCTGTTACATTCGGAATTACAGTATTTCTTTAGGCAGCATCTAGTAACTGTAGATCAGCTGCTGTTCCACAGGAGTGTACACAACAGTGCAATGGGGTGTAATGAGAACTTGAAAGGTTGATGGTGATCAGATGAGTCAGGGTGATACACTGCTTAAAAATGTATAGCAATTTGGGAACAGACCAGCAGTGGTACTGAAGCTTTTGCTTCTGTTACACTTGAGTTAGGGAACTGGGAGGGTGATTTGTTGGGTTTTCTGTATTTTGGTTTTTCTTTTGGGTTTTTTGTTTTGTTGTGTGTGGGTTTTTTTCTACATTTGAGTCTTTTCCCTGGAAACTGGAAGTGTTTCATTTTGGGATTAACATGCCTGCTAGTTACATAGGATTGATCCATAAATACTGTGTTCAACAATAACTGGAAAAAATAGTATTGGTGTTTTTTGAGAGTGTAATTTTGCTCTCTTCCCCCTCACCCTTAGATTCCAGCCAAGAGTATACAGATTCCACTGGTATAGATCTTCATGAATTTTTAGTAAATACATTAAAAAATAATCCCAGGTAAGCATCAGTGATGTCAACTTTCTGTTTGTCTTTCTTGTTGCCTGAGGTGTCACATCACCTATTTGTTTTGGTTTTTTTCCTCCTCTTTAAAAGTCTAACCCTACATGTCAGTTGTCCAGGATGAGATTTTGCTGCACAGGCTGTCTGAAACACCAGCCCACTCTAACTTGTGTGCTATATGAGCAGGGGGTCAGGACATTTAAATGGTTTAAATGCTTTTAATGCTTCATAGGCAAATAAGGAGTTCTGTCTGTAGGCAGTTCTCTCCCTGAAGGGACTAATACTAGGTCTCCAAAACTTGTACTCCCTTAACATCTACTTGTTAAAGACCAAACTGCCTTCTCTTTAATTTGCCTTGCACTGAATTTATAGACAGAGGATTTTTATTTCTTTCTTTAAGGTGTACCATATAATCATAGTTAGAGAGGCACATTTTCCATACACATCAGAAACCAAATCTGACCCAGTTTGGGTCCCTCATTCATTGCCCACAGAACTGGCATAGTTCTGGTGCTTTGAGCTCTGCAGGATGCTCCCACCACTCTCATTTGTTCTTTTCCTCACAGGGACTTCATACTTGGGTCTGTGGCTGTATGTACAAGGCAAGAAATAATCTCAGTATTGTGCTGCTGTTGCAAAAGCTATTCCCTTGCTATTTCTTATTCATATTATAGTTATGGTTTCCAGTGTGATAACTTGTTGGGATTCGATTTTATTGGGGGGAAAAAAAAGTAGAGGCCAACAATATTTTGCCCTGGAGAGTAAAATTCTCAAGCACAGACTCTGCTCTTATATTGTTCCTGTTTGAAGTCATAAAGCATCCCAATGAAAAGAAGTTGTAGATGAAGGTCTGCTGTGGGTTTAGGGGCCCAAGCTTAGTTACTGATGTGTGCAAATTATGAACTATGTGACAACTAATTACATGTTAATAATTTAGAGGAACAGGCACAAATAGTTTTTGAGACTTAACATTCATTTCTGTCACCTTGAGTTGTAGCTTTTTTGTATTTGTTTGATATCTGATCATTGCAGTGTGCACCAGTTTTTAAGCACTTGTTGTTGGGACATTGTAGTAGTGCCTCCTGTTACCAGTTCTGTGCCATTGTGTCTGTCATCCTGTCATATGCTTCACTATCCAAAGGCCAGTTCAGGCCTCTGCAAATCTTACTACCCATACTAACCAGCAATAAACAACCTCATCCCAGCTTTTCCTTATTGAGACTGTCTTCTCAATGACTGTTCTTTCTGTTGGGCCTAATGGGCAGAGATTACTTGGGGGATGCTTATATTCTGGTTTCTGAGATGAGAACAGCCACCAGGTGGGTGCAATGCAATGTAGCTTAGTGAAAAATTGTGTCCTACAAGTGCTCCATTTGACACCTGGTGGTCCTGTTTACAGTCTGCCATCATTCCTTGATCACAGATCTTATCTGTGTCTTCTTAAGATGAATACAACCAGTTATTGGAGTGTCTCATATGTGAGTTGCTGTGTTTTTATTTTCAGGGACAGAATGATGCTGCTGAAATTAGAACAGGAAATTTTAGATTTCATTGGTAATAATGAGTAAGTACTGTACTCTCATAGGAAAAAAAGAATTCAGGAGTGTGCCTGTTGGCTAAATAAAGCTACTATTCCTTTCTTCCAGAGTTCCAAGAAAAAAGTTTCCCCCGATGACATCTTACCATAGAATGCTGTTGCACAGGGTAGCTGCTTACTTTGGATTAGAGCACAACGTGGACCAGAGTGGGAAGTCAGTCATAGTAAATAAAACTAGCAATACAAGGATGTAAGTGTAAAAGTTCTGAAAAATCTTTTTGATGCATCTGTTTAGTACCTGGGCTGTATTATGCAATGCTGCTGCATCTGCTGCAGCAGGGGTCTGTCTGCTTGTTGCAGCAAGGAGAGGCAGTTGCAAGATCTTTACTGTTCATGTTCCAGAGCTGTGTAGTGATGTAATCTGCTTCATAGTTAAACTTCTGGATGGGGGGGAAGGATGTTAACTGTAAATGAAGAATGTTGCTTTTCTCAAAGAAGTGCAATGCTAACTTTGTTTCCATGAAAAACAAATGTATATCAACTATTTCTCTGAAGCCTTGTACCAGTCAAGTGTATAAAGTACATTCTTTGTTTCTTTTGGAAAGCAGAACCAGACCTTTAATTAGAACAGGATCATTTGTGATTTGGTGAGGGAGGGGGCGTGACTTGCACAACTTTGGCTTTTATACTGTAAAAATCTAGGGGGAAAATTCAGGCATTGAAGTCTTTTGTTGGAATAATGTTGCTTACAGGTCTCCCATGACCCTACAAAATAAACCCAGCATAGAAGACAGACATCTCACTAGTGGAACTGTATCTGGGTTAACAAGTCATGATACGCTGCTTACTGTGGGGACTGGGGAGATTTTGGAGAAGCCAGTAGGCAAATCTGTGTTACAGAAAGGTAGCACTGGGGCCACTGCAGCTCCAAAACCTGGCTGTAGTTGACCTTCTCATTCAAAGGGCCCAGCTGCTCTCTCTCTCTCTGTCCTCTGCACTTGCTTGTCTCCTCTCTCAAAGACAAAGGACTGGGGTGTTGGTATATTTATGCCACCTGCTTTTAACTTAAAGCATTGCCTCACACTGTTGATTGTTGGTGTTTTTGTTTTGTTTGGGGTTTTTTGAAGCACTCTGATTTGAATGTGAAAGATATTCCAGCATCTGCATCCTGGTCCCAGTCTCTATATACACCAAACAAAAATATTTGAAAATCTAATTATCCACCCTAATTTTAGATTCAGTGGAACTGAAATAATATAATGCACTGAAAATTCACTTAAGCAAACAGTTTCCTCCTCAGAAATTTCTAGAAAAGTATAGAGCGCCTAAATATGTGCAATAACTAATGTATTCATGCATGTGTGTTTGCCTTGACTATACATTCTCTATCTAAATTGACTTTAATAAGACATACATTTCAAATCTGTTGCTTTGCATCTCTCAGCATCCCTAGACTGAATAGTCTCTAGCAATTCAAATGTGAATAAGAGCTATTAAATGACTATTTCATCATTTTTATGCCTCTTTTTTTTTTTTTTTTTCCTAGAGCATATGTAAATAGTCCATGGCCTCTGGAAGCCCCTATAGGTGTAGCTACTAATTAGCAGGCATTTCATCTAACCTGCAGACATTACGATTCTTAATGTTTTCAGTATTCTTATTTTAAATCACTTTGGATATAAAATAAGAATTTAGAAAGAAAACCTTGGAGATCTGCTCCATGTTGAATAAAACCAAACTTACCTTTTCCTCATAGGCAGATTCCCGGCTCCATCGCCGATCAGTGATGTTACTGACATCAACAACCCAGTGCAAACTGGGACGTCTCAGTGGAGTGGGAAGTTGGTGATTGCAGGGCAGTAAATTCAGGGACCTTTAAAAGAAAGAGGTAAGACAGTCTAAAGGTTCTCTGAAATGCCTGCTAATTATGTTTGGGCATCCAGTAACTTGTAGGTAGGCTTGGCTGGTTTATAGAAAAAGATCTGACTGTGTAGCTATCCTGGGTAATGAATAAAGAAGCGAACAGGAAAGAGTACACATGTCTTTTCGTAGACAATTATTTCATGATTGTCTGAACTTTTTTACAGTAGCATTAGTATTTTTATTGTCTAGGTACTTGGTATCTGTTTTTAATAACAAGAGTTTGGAAATTATTGGGGTTTTTTTTTCACAAAGCAGATAAGAAAACAACTAATATAATCTGTTGCTTCATCCTCTGACTCCTCTCGTGCAGCTCTTGCTTGCCTGCATTGTACTGTTCTTCTCTTGCTTACTTCTACTGAATTTTGGTTTAGAAGTGTGTTCGTTTCAATGCTTTCTCCTCTATCTTCTGTCTTCCCTTGAAATGAGTTCTGAGGTATTACAGCTCTAGCAGAAAGCACCTCTCTTCACTTCCATGCATGCCCAGTGCATCCGTTGCATGGCATCAGTGTGGATTCAAGAGCACTTCTGATTCCCCAAGGGCATGTGGTTTACTTGCCACCTTAACTGGAAATAGAAGCAAAAGCTTTGAAGGAGGAGGAGATGTTAAAAGCAGGTTTGTTCCGGCTCAGAGCAGGACTCGGGGCACCCAGCGTCTGTTTTCGGTACCTTTTCCATTGCCTGGACATCCGAACTCTGTTGGTCACTTCAGTTAGAGTATTGAACATTAATCTTGAGCGTTATTTCAGTCTGTCCCACTGTCCGTAGAACTTGTTTACAAAACCATAAGTCTTTTTTTTTTTCTCCATTGACTTTTCACAGACCTGACCAAAAGTTCTGCGAGCACATAAAGGATGACAAGAGTGATGACTTCCAGAAGCGGTACATCCTTAAAAGAGATAACTCTAGTTTAGACAAAGATGACAACCAGGTAAATTACATATGGATTGTTTCCTTCCACTTGCTGTATCCAATTGTGTGTTTACACTATTTTCCTGTAGAATTTGACACTGTATCACTTAATTTAGATGAGAATACGATTAAAAGATGACAGAAGAAGTAAATCCATAGAAGAACGCGAAGAAGAATATCAGAGAGCTAGAGAAAGAATATTTGCACAAGATGTATGTATCCAAGAAAATACTGTGGTGTTTTGTATGAATCCTTTGCACACACATGCACATGTGGTTTTTGTCAAGAGACTTCTTAGGAAATTTCCTGTTTCTGAATGGGATTGAGCAGATAAGAATCACTGAAATAACCTGGAAGTCTTCTGTTTGATCACTACAGTGTGAAACTCAAGCAACCTTCAGGAATTGCTTTGATGCATTATCTGGCATTACCAATTTCATTAAACTGTTTTGGCCCTCATTGAAATTTAAGTTACAGAATTTTAGTACTGCAATCGTTTCAGCTATTGCTCAGAGCAATAATTATTTAAAAACAAAGAAACCAAGGAAAAATACCCAAACAACCAAAGGACAAAAACAAAAAACAACAACAACCCTGAACCCCAAACAAAACTCCAAAACAAACAAAACAAAATAAAAATCCAAAAATGTTTTTTATACTAGAAGTATAGTCTCTCTTTTGACTGGAGTTATCAATCAGGACAACACTGTCAACTAGAATTCATTCACAGTTAGCGACTATATTGAATTAAATAGAACAAATCATTTTTTCACAAATATGCTGCTTCTAGCAGTCTACTCTTTCTGACATTTATCTGCAGCTCTTTCACATCCAAAACCAGTTTGCTGCTCTGAAGGAAAGGGTAATAATGTCCAAGAAGCTAATCTGCTGTTTCCAAATATTTCCTGAAAGCTTTTTTTTTAAAGCTTTTAAAATTTTTTCTTAAAAAAAAAAAAAAATTCACCTTATTTATCAAGAAAAATAATGGAGTTTTGGATATGAAATTACCTTTTCCCTTTGTGTACTCGTTTGCCGTGTATTGTAACCTCAGAAGCTGTATCACAAATGTTATAAGTCACAATCAAGGAGAACATAATTAAGGTTACCAGTAGCTTTTTTGATTGTATATTCTGTCTGCTTTGTAGCATGTGTGTGTTTGTACCCAAAATGTTGAGTGCAGCTCTTGCAGTAGCCAGCAGCATGCAGAAGACAGAGCAACTCAGGTGGGGTTACCAGACATGGGAAGTCATCAGTTGGGCAGCAGTGGAAGATTTGTAACTTCAGAAAAATATTGATATGAACAAAAGGGTCAGCATTGTGACTGTTCTAATGCTAACTTTTTTCTTCCTGCAGATGGGCCTCTTTATGTTGTTTTAATTTCCCTGTCATGGGAAAAAAATTATCCACCAATGGTTAAGGTTTCATGCAGCTTTAATATAAAGAGGTGCAAGCCCACATAATAGGAAAGAGACTCTCAATGGCAGCCTGTTGTGTTACTGTGCTGTAGTAGGGGTTCTAGATGCTGTAGGAGGGGTTCTAGACGCCATTCATATTAATTTCTACACTTCTTTGCCCCTCAGTCCCTGTGTTCCCAAGAGAATTATTTCACTGATAAAAGGTAAGAAAATTTGTAGTTTAATTGTTTCATGTTCCTATTTTCTTAATAAATATTAAGTTATCTTATTAAAATATCAACAGAATCCAGGAGGAAGAAACTAATAGTACACAACAAAGACGACAGATACTTAGGTATTTGATGCTTTCTTTAAAACAAAGTCCTGAAGTATTTTGCATGCATTTCACCTTTTCTTTGTTGTTTTTTTTCTTTGTTTTGTTTTTTGGTTTTTTTTCCTTTCTTTTTCCTTATTTTGCAATTCATGCTTGTGCTAAAAGTTTAGTTTATAACTTACAGAATCAATAAGGAAGCATCAGGGAGATCAACCAACAGCCATCAGAGCAGCAGTGAGAATGATGTGAAGTATTGTGAACCCCGTCCCTGGAGCAGCACCGACTCCGACAGCTCCCTCCGCAACCTGAAGCCAGCTGTGACCAAAGCCAGCAGCTTCAGTGGGATATCTGTTCTGACAAGAGGAGATAGCTCTGGAAGCAGCAAAAGCACAGGCAGGCTGTCTAAGACAGGTACTATACAATCTGTATGTAGCTGGCTAGCACTCAGGTGCCTGGCAGTTTGATGCTTGATGCGTTGTGTAGGTAGAGGCCTCAGTCCTGTAGGTGTTCTGTGCATCCAGCTCCCTCGGGGTATGGGGGGGCTGCATACATCCAGTGGCTACACATCTGCCCCTCCTATAGCTCACCTACAGCAGGCCCAGTCCTCCTGTAGTGCCTAACTGCCTTGAAGAGCCACAATTCAGGGAACAAACCATATGAAGGCTTTTGAGTTTGGAGGTAGAATTTGAAAGTGTATTATAGATGGTGCTAAGCTAAATATATTTGATCTCATACAGAGGATTTGAAAACATATTAACCAAAGTACTTAATACAAAATAAAAATGTAGAGTTCAGCTCTTCAGTTTCAGTGTGGCAGAGCTGTATTTGTGCAGTCTCAGGAAGCTGTGCACTGCTGCCCTACTAGCTAGGAAGAAACAGCATTAATGTCTATTAATTGGTTATTACCTTTCAGTGCAATTGTTAAATGAATATGGCAGAAAGCTTACTTGATTTTTAGATTGCTGAAAGATCAGTGGAACGAAGTGTATACTGTTTAATTTTAAGATTCAGAAATGTTGAGGAAAATACTCATAAGAACCTGGGTTTCAAAAATGTGTTAACTTGTAATTAATGTCAAAAGGAAATATAAAATATGGATATACATTTATGGGTCAAAAATGAAATTTAGTAAATATTTGTATTCTAAATGCTAGCACAATATATAAAAATCTATAATAGAATAGACAGTCTGGGTTGCAGAGAGTTTTGAGGCTTGTAGTACATGGGTGGGGAACAGATGCACTACTTCAGAATTTACACAGCACTGTACAAAAGCAAGGTCTGATTGCCTGCCTGTGTTATGCTTGGCTTTGATTTTTTATTTATAGAACTTTTCTCTAATGAGGATCTGTTCAAATCTTTTGCTTTCCTTAAACCTCCACTACCCTATCAGTATTTCACCACACTTCTGCATCATAACGCAGTGAATCAGTTACAAATTGTTTGTCCACTCTATACTTGTATAAAAAAAATACTTTCCAAGATACTTCTGCATCTGCTGTAAACTTGTGCCGTCATACTGAGTTATTTCATTCTGCTTGGCACAACTTGAAAAGAGACTACAACCTGACAATGGTATATATATGAAAAATACATTATTTGAAAATTTTGTTTCTAAATTGCAGGAACATAAATGAATTTTGGTGGAAACTGTATCTTGGCATTTTGAGAGTTAACATTTAAAGTTCAGAAAGCCTGTCTTGATGGTGGTTGTTTCACTGCAGTTACAGGTTGTGGTGATTTTGCATGAATTGAGATTGGTTTTGTTTTGATAAAGGGTGTAATTGGCTATAAAGGCCTCAGCCTCATTTCTCTACATAATCTAGAAGTGCTTACACTGTGAAATCAAATCAAAGAAACTCTGGTCAGGTGAAGATTGTTTTACTGAGCTGGGCTATGGTATTTTACCCAGTTCACAATTAATAGCTTTGTATTTCACTACATCTAGCAATAGAAAAAAGGTTAACAGTCAGCATCAGCAAATGCTCCAAGCTATGCTGTCTTTTATTATGCACAAATAAAAGGATTACAACTGGAAAATTTTATGAAGGATTGCAAAGTAATTTCAAACAGTAGGTAAATTTAATTACACCCCTTTTTAAGTATTGCTTTCCCTTCTAGATTGTATAGAGAGTGCTAATGAAGAGCTCTTAAATTTAACAACTGTATTCTGTTTCAAAGTACTGCAAGTATCTTAGCAAAGACTTAAAGTATGATAAACTGTATACCTAGAGATCTAGGAATGCAGTGGTCAAGGAGCAGTACAGTCCTCTCCATATGGGAGTCTTGGAATATTGCTTTTAGCTGCATGCATTGA
This sequence comes from Ceyx cyanopectus, assembly GCA_013401355.1. NCBI lineage: Eukaryota > Metazoa > Chordata > Aves > Coraciiformes > Alcedinidae > Ceyx > Ceyx cyanopectus. The sequence continues at coordinate 52,729 of VYZU01037877.1, forward strand.
CTTTCAGAAAGCTCAGTGTCTGATTCTTCACTGCCTTGCAATGTTTTCAGTCATTCATATCTGTACAATGATTGTTTTCAATCAGCTATTTCTTACTCCTTTTGAACTTTGAATTGTTACACAAAACCAGGCCAAAGCTACCATACTGTCATAAATTCTTACAGCTGTATTCTTGATTTCAGTCTAAAAATTATCAGAGGAGGAAAAAAAAATTATTTTTTTTTGTATTGTGGAATTTGTCCATCAGGTGAGTCGGAGAAGATCTCTGACATCTAGTAGTAAACCACAAATGGCCATTGCTTGCATGCAGGCTGTCTACAGAGCACCTGAAATTAGCTGTGTATCTGAAGGGACTTTGGGCCCCCTGCAGCTGAGCAGTGCCTGTGGACTGTGTGCTCCCCCCTCGGGGTGTCAGCTGATACACGAGCACACACCCCTTTGGAATCAGAGACCAATCACTTGAGCACATGGGTGTTTCTACAGGCCTGTCTCATCTGGCCAGAAAATCAGAGCTAGATATGAAAGCCTTGCTTACAGTGCAAAGCAGTGCTGAATTGCCCTTGGTTCACAGAAGGGATCTTGGGATGGTGATCCAGGGGAGAAGGGGGACTTAATTGAAAAGACCACTGTTTAATAATGTACTTAACACTGAGCTTTAGGGGTAAGTGTTTGCAAGTATATATTTTAAGTGAGCATGATGTTTCTGTCTCTAGGTAAAAACAATTTCTCATTACTCCTTTCCTAGGTTCAGAGTCTTCTAGTAGTGTAGGGTCATCCACGGGTTCTCTTTCTCACACCCAGCAGCCTCTTCCAGTGCCAGCTCTAAGCCAGCCTTCTCATGGCACGCCTGCCGTCTATCCAACTGTCAGCACTAGTAACTCTCTTTCCTTTGATGGTGGCATAAGCGGGCAAGTGGCACCTACTAGCACTAGCTTCTTTTTGCTTCCCTTGGAAGCGGCCGGCATTCCGCCTGGCAGTGTTCTGATCAACCCGCAAACAGGTTGGTACCCGCTCCGGGCTGTGGGCGCTTGCACTTGAGAGCGTGGGGAGCAGTGCAGGGGTGACTGGCGCTGTGCTCCTTGGGGAGCAGTGCAGGGGTGACTGGCGCTGTGCTCCTTGGGGAGCAGTGCAGGGGTGACTGGCACTGTGGTCCTGAATGTCACTGTTGTCCTTTCTTTCCCTTTCTGTTTTATTTTCCCTGTGGTTGTATGTGTTCGGTGTGTTGACTGTTAAAAGAAGGCATGACTCTAGGATCAAAGGAATCAATTACTTCATTTTCTCTAGCAGGGTTTAACTTGTATGTAAAAATTTAATGAGAGACTTGCACAAAATGTGAGAATCCTATGTGTACAAATGCAGAATAACTTAATTGTTTCAGCTTTCTTTGGGGAGAGGGAAAAGTCTTTCCAGGGCTACTATAAAACCATTTCAGTGAGGGGAGAGAACCTGAAGAAGTATTTGTATTGACTTGAAAGGATTGATCATCTTTCATTTTGTTTGTCGCAACATATTCTTGTTTCTCCAACCTCATGAAACTGCCTGAATATCAGTGGAAGAAATAAGCATAAGATTAGGTGCTATTTCTGAACTTCTGTTTATCAGTTGAAAACGGGATTCAGTCAGTGTTGGCCAGTAGTGATATTTTTAGTACCTAGTAGGAAATTGAAACTTCCCAGTGTAGATGGAAGGTGATATGTAACTACTGGTCTGGATTAAATGACTAGTTAGCATTTGCTGGACAAACTTCTATTTTATTGTAGAAGTTAAGAAATACTGCAATTTTTTTTTATGTAACACTTCTTGTAATCTTTAGAAAAATAATGTATTTTTATTTTAGCTTAAAGATGTCATTTCCTTGTAGAAAAGAAAATACTTCATTTCTTGTCATTTTTTAGATGGATTATATTATGTTTGAATACAACTGCATGTGATGTTCTAAACTAATTTTTTCTCATTGGGGTTGTCAGAATAATGGTATTAAATTACTTATCTTCTATAATTAAAAGATTTAACATTAAAATAGATAATTTTATCTTGTTCCTTAATAAAAATCAATTGTTATTGTGTACAAAATTAGGCTTTGACAGGCAGCCATTGGATCTGAAGGAGGGTTCATCTGCCATCTTAGGGCTAGGTTCTGGACAGGAGCACTATTAATATCCTGTTAATATCTGAGAAGTGTCTAATAGAAGACACAGTGCACTTGCAGAACAAGGAATAACTAGGTTCAGATAAAATTTTGACTTAGAATATACACAAATAATACTCTGTAGTTGTTGATTTGACTTTAATGTTTCAAATGACAGAGTTAAAAAGCCATAGATTAATTCTCAGCATTTCTGCCAGAGGCTCTTGTGGCCTTAGGACCAGAGTCATTCTCAGCAGCTGGACCATGGTAATTAGGAAAGAACACTTCTGATTCAGCCACTGCAGGAAACAAGTTCAGCTCCCATCGTTACCAGCAGCTGGTAAAATAGGAAAATCTGAAACCTTTTTTAGGTGAATGTTCTTAATTCTTGAGCATTAGAGAAATCCATTAAGCTTAATTGGATATACCTTGATCACCTGCAGCCCAGTTGCATAATACTTAATTATTGCAAGTCTGTCCATCTCTGGCATTAAGTGGCTAAGCACTCTCTTGTAACTTTTCCTGTTGGCCAGTTGCATTTCAATTGGATGGGACAAGTCTGGAGAAGCACTAGTCTACTCTGACAGTACCCTGGCTAGGCTCCAGAGGCTCTAGTCTCAAGTTTATAGTCCTCTGGAAAGAATCTCACACAAGAAAATACTTATATTGGAGGAAATTAAAACTGACATCAGCATTTGTATCAAAATAAGCCAGTGCTAGACACATGTCATTAAGCAGCTTGAATCAGGTCCCTGATATCAAATCTGTTGTGCCTTGGGTTTGGTTTTTTCCCCAACCCAGGTACCAGTATAAATCACTGCTTGTTTATAATGTACTCTTAAGTAGTTTATTTTTTTTTAGTATTTTTCATTAGTTCTCTGCCTTAATATTGAATAATACTATAATAATAAACAGGAAAATAATACTGTTACTTAATTTGAAAGCTAAAGGCCAACTCATCTGTGACTAGAAGGGTCCTTTAACAGTAATCCCATTAGCAGTTATGGGAACACCAGTGCAGCTCTGTTTTATATAAAATTATTTAAAATACTTGCCTTTAAGCTCTCCTGTGTCCTCACTGGTGTTCAGATTGGTTAAAGGAGATTAATTTAATTATCTTTCAAAAGTTCCATTTACTAGGGTTTTCCTTTTATTACTCCTGCCCTTTCCAATCCACTTAATTTAAAATGAGTTTTCAAGATGAACAGGATATAGTAAATATTTATCTGTGTTCACTGGGGTATCTTTGTTTACCTGAAATGTTTTGATTTTCAACTGCATGTCGTTTGTCAAATAAAGCCTGTTTAGCCACTGCCATTACAAATGTAGTTGTGGGGATTTGACATAAACCATTCATAGAAACCAGTATGACTTCACCTGTGTTCCAGTTTTGCTGTTTTATTCCTGCTGCCTACTGTAGATACACCTGTTTATTGTCTGTAAACTTAAGACAATGCAGCTGGCTCTCCTTCAGTTGTTTCTTCTCTTCTAACTTTTCAGGTCAGCCATTCCTTAATCCAGATGGCACTCCAGTTGTGTACAATCCTCCTATGCCTCAGCAACCTGTTAGGACCCAAGTGCCTGGAGCTCCGCAGCAGCCCCCCGTGCCCGGCCCGCCGCAGCAGCCCGCAGCCAATCCCATCCTCTCGCAGGTGTGCCCACACTGCCAGTGCCCCTGCCAGGCCTGGGGCCTGCTCTGGTGAAGCACAGGTTGAGTAGTGACAGCTGAACAAGTGGGAGCACCTGAGCTTTCCCAGCTGGCCTCAGAGCTGCTAATAACTGACTGTGGTAGGCAGCCTGTGCTTAAAACCACAGAAGGTGTTTTAGGATGGCGGTGTTATGGTATCAACAACATAAAGATGTCACGTTCTGGTCTCAGGAAGACTCTGCTCTGGAAGAGGCTGTGCCTTAGCCCTTAGTCACTGTGCAGTTACCTGTGGCACTAACAGTAATACAGCCAGCAATATGGGAAGAGACTCAATCCAACTGAAGTCTTTGTCTCCTCATCTTAAGGTCATCTTAGGTCATTAGGACTGGTAGGACTTGAGAGCACTTGGGCTTATTGTACTGACAAAAGTGCCTGCAGAAGTACAGGATGTGTTTTGTCCTTGTCTTGAACAAGAGGCATTTAGTATAACAGGCCAGATTAAAGATGAGCTTGGACCTTGAAAAAGAAAAGCAAAGCAGAGTGTGTTTGGGCAGGAGAGGGGAGGGTTCTGCCTCTTTTCACAGCAGCTGTTTAAGGCACCAAGCTACTGGCTATCATCTGCTATGGTATTTTTTAACTGTTCTCAAACCTTACCAAAAAAGATATTTATAGAACTTCATCTGAAACTTAATCTTTTTTAATTTTCCCTTTTAAATCAGGATATCTACTGTTTATGCCACAGCAGAGATGGTCTGTTTTGAAAAAGGCTTATGTGTACCCTCTCTCCTTATCTAGTTTACAGAAGTGTCTGTGTTGTACTTGCAGTTTTCTTCACACAAATTCTTTACTACTTCTATGATTACGTTCTGAATGGGTATTGGAGGTGAACCTGCCCAAAGATATTATCAGCAGTGAGACCTCTCTGATGTTTTAATAGCCACAACCTAGAGAAAATATTTTAGTACTGTTGAAAAAGATAAAAGATTATGTTTTAATCTATGGTTAGTAGTAAATTCATTTTGTCTTCAGCTGCTTTGAAGCAACTTGTATTTAAAATGCATGTGTAGTTTTTATTAATTTCACAAAAGTAGTTCTAAAAGAAGCAGAAATTACTCCATAGAAGTGATTTACTGACTTACAGCTGATATAATGTGTTTCTGCTGGGAGACTGAGATACTGAAACTGTTTTATTTCTATGCACTCACGAGCTTAAAAATGAATCCATTCCCTATCTGGTAATGGAACATAGTTGTTTCTGGAGAAAGGTTGAGTTTTTCTGTTACAAAAGTCTTGACTTTGTTTTCTCTTCTTACTCTGATGATAACCATGTTTATAAACCTGTTGTTCCTTCAGCCTCTGCGGCCTCTGCAGCCTTCTTCCCAGCCTGTTCCGTACTCTGCCGTCTCTTATCCGCCCCCGCTCCTGCCAGTCTCCTCTACACAGCAATATCCTGTGGTATTTTATCTCCTGTTAACTTCTCTCTGCATGGGTTAATCTGTACTGGGTGCTGACCTTTGCTTGGTTGGCTGTAGTGCTGTGTGACACCAGTGTCATGACTGGCTGGCTTTTCACGCACAGTAGCTCACTACCCAGGGAGGAAAACAACTCCTCCGATTGGAACGTGTTTATTTCACACTCAGCAGAAACAATTAAGGCTGTATCTATGTATTTCATATTCAGATATTTAGATGCATATATTATTTGACTTTGTACAGGAATAGCTTTTCAATGTTGCTGTTTTGTTAGCCAGTCAGTACGTTTTGATGTCTGGATTAACCCCTTTCCTTCTTGTTGTTTCTTTGTCTGCAGTTTCTTCTGCTGAACTCTAATATGTTGAGGGAAGAGCTGTTCTGGGTTTTGAGGTTAGACTTTTCTAGCCTCTGAAAAAAAGGGATGCTAGTGTAGTGGGAGTGTTAATACATAGAAGCTAGAAACAATATTGTAGCCCTTTGTGCTTAAAGAAATAATTTTTAAAAGCACACAAATTGAAACTAAACCTAGTAAAGGAGCAGAGTTATCTAAGGCAGAATCTGAACTAAAGTCCAGGTCAAAAATGGAGGCTGCCCAGCTCCCCAGCCAGCTCTGATGCTCCAATGAATACAAGTTTGTGTTGGGTTTGTAAGGTGAGGTTTTTGTAGCTGGAGCAGAGGTTGTCCTGGGGCCTGTGAGGAGGAGCACTGTGAAGCAGTTTCTCCCTGTGTGGCCAATGGAGGACCAGGGTTGAGCAGACATCCACTCTGTAGCCCGAGTAGGATCCCACACCAGCACAGGCAGAGATGCCCTGAAGGAAGCTGCAGCTTGCAGAGGGTGCAGCATGCTCCTGGTAGGAGCTGTGGCTCATGGAGAGGAATCTGTGCTGGTGCAGGTTTGTTTGCAGGACAGAGGACCCTGTGGCAGTGCTGGAGCAGTTTGTGAAGGACTGCCCCATGAGTGGGACCCCATGCTGGAGCTGGGGAAGAGAATGAGGAGGAAGGAGTGTCAGTGTTATAAGCCAATCACAACTTCCATTCAAGGGAGAAAGTAGAAGAGTTGGGAGTGAAGTTGAGCCTGGGAAGAAGCAAGGGAGTATAAGGAAGATGGTTTTAGTTTTGTATGTATTTCTCACTATCCTGCCCTTATTGTTTGCAGTAAGTTCAATTCCTCTTCCCCATCTTGGGTCTGTTTCTCTCTGTCTTTTTCTTGACCCATGAGCTTATTTACTCCCTGTGCATTGCTCAAGGATTGATGGTCTTGGTTGATAACCTAAAAGCAGCAGAGGTACAGTTGGTAGCAGGGGGTTTGCTTCAGCTGTGCATTGGCAGAACCATGTTTCCATGGTTGATTGTGCTGGCACTGTACCCTTCACTGCAGGGCAAAACCCACCAGATCAGGATTCACTCTCACTGCTTGTGCAACAGCAGCAGATGTGGATTGCTTGGGTTTATCCTTTGGACAGCTTTAGAGGCAATATTGACTCACAATTAAGTAGCAGTAATAATGCCTTTCTAAACTAGGTATTATGAAAAGCAGAATCTAAAACCCAGTGTAGAAGAGCATTGATAGTTGCGTTCATAGGCATCATTAAAGAATGAAATGCCAAAGGCAGTTAGATTATTTTATCCAATGAAAATAGGGCTTTTTAAGATGTAAAGGTATTATAAATAAAGCTTTAGGTGCAAACTCACATTTCCAGTGATAATTAAGACTATCTTTAGCCTGAGAATGATACAATTTTATAATAAAATGTGAATGTAGCTAATCAGCAGAAGACAGAGCTTGCACTTCTGCTGTCTTCACTAACTCCTGTCTTCTCCAGGATGATTTAAGGGAAGGTCTAGTGGTCTTAAAAGATTTCTAATGTTCATCCATGTTTTGAGAGGTCAGTTCTCAACTATGAACAATTTCTTCCTGTTCAGCACAAAACCTAGTGATCCAGGATGCTGAATTGCTTGTAAAGCAAAGGAGCTTGGGGTTGTGGTAATAGATGTTTCACTTCAGCATATTAATGCCTTCTGCTCTTCTACCTGGGGTTAGATTTTGTTCAAGATTTTGGGCTCCAGAAACGTTAGTGACACAAATTCTGACATTATATTTGTTGACTGAATCTATGATAAGTAGATACAAGGCAGATGTAATCCACAAACTGAGTATTTCCAGTGAAAGAAGTGAAATGTCTCTCCTGCTGTCAGCCCTGAAGATAACTTACTGTTGTGTTCCATCTTGTCCTCTCCTGTTCTTTGGCTGATATTGCTAATGCCCAGTAATTTGAGACATGCATATCTGAAACTTAGTGAGATACTTGGCTGTTTTATTCCTTTTTTCACTATGTACATATATTAATCTAATTTTTCCTTTTTTTTTAACTACAGCAAGACAACCTAGGATCCCAGTTTAGCCATATGAGTCTTGCCCGCCAGCCACCTGCTGACCCAGCTGAACCTCATACTGCTATGTTCCAATCCACTGTAGTTCTGCAGCCCCCACAGCAGTCTGGTTATATCATCACAGCTGCTCCACCTCCACCACCCTCTGGCCAACCAGTTTCTGCTCCAGGCTACTCAACATCTAGCCACCCTGTCAGCCAGCAAGTCCTCCAGCAGCAGGGATATATGCAGCAACCTGTGCCACAGGTACAGTGGCTCATTTTCCATTGTGTTCCAGTGAGCTTTGTACGTGTTGTGGGGTCCCTCTGAAATTCCAGTGTTGTGCTTTGTTTCTGGCTTATGTGCTTTGAAATGAGTGACTTCAGTTTCCTTACAGAGCAGTAATCACCCTCTTTAAGTAAATTTTTTGAATTTGAATTTATTTTCCTATTTACCTGTAAAAACGGATGCTCTGCACAGTTCATTAGTGTCTCAGATGTTTCTTTATGGAAATTGGGAATTGCTACTTCTACAGTGAATGTAGAAGTTGACTGCTAAAGATGGAATTTTTTCAGCAGCAGTACTTTTTAATTGCTAAACTGTCACTAGCTGCACCCTTTAATAAGCTTTGCATCTTTTTAATTATGTGATTGGCTTTGCATTTAGGTATCTGCCTTCTGTAAGCTGACAGGCAGTGACTCTTTCTGTTGCTCGTTTTCAGATGCCAGCTTGTTACTGTGCCCCCAGCCAGTACCCGCACTCCAGCCAGCAGTACCGACCTGTTTCTGTGCACTACAGCACGCAGCAGAACCAGCCGCTGGCGCAGCAGCCCGGGCAGCAGACAGGTTGGTTCAGCACCTCGGGTGGGCTTTCTCCTGCCTTTGCTTGTTAAACAAAGTATAAGCTTAGATATGGGGTACAAAGCCTAATGAACATAAGGTGGAAAAATTGAAGCCAGTTGTTCATGAAACTTGAGGTTAGGGCCACTGGGAGTGGCTCATGCTGTACCTTCAAATATTTATTCTTTAAGTTTAGAACAGAATAATTTTTAAAAACTTGTAGCTTAGTAACAAACTTTTTAGTAACGTGCAAAGATGAATTAATACCTTTAAAGGATGTCATGTTGCAGAGACTTAACAGAAAATTCTAAACAAAAGATTATAATTTTAGATGATGTGGCATAGAGAGAGAACTCTGTGGAAGATACTGGTGATACTGTTCTAATTTGTGCTTCCATCCTGTGATTAATGGCATCTGGGTATTTAAGAGAAAAATTAATGAGACTTAAGTGGTTAAAATTAGTTCCTCCTATTTTTAGTAAAGACACTTCAACTGTTGCCTTTCTATGGGTGTTACCAAGGCTTTCTTGTGTTCTTTCTTTCCTAGTGTCTTTCTTCTCCTTGCACACTGTAGCTGTAGCTACCATTATTCTTACAGTCTATACTTTAAAGTATTGTTAGGACTTTTTCAGTAAGATTTAGATTCCAGAAACAAATCTACTTCTGAGTAATACCTTGACTCGCAGTCAAAACTTCAACAATTTAACTAGTGATGTTTGGAGGCTGAGATCCTTAAATTCAGGGGTTTATACCATGTCTTAGCTGAACACATTAGGCTTAGTTTCCTTCAGGAAGGACTTATTCCTGCCCCCAGTGATGTGTTGCCCTGTGAAAAGAGGGTGAAAGATCAGCTTTTACAAATATTAACTGGATTTCTTTATAGCTCAGAATTTTCAATACCTAAAATACTTACTAGCAACAAGTCTGAGGCTCAGCTGGGGTTGCTCCCCCATGTACAGGGACACCCTGTGAGACCAGCACACCAGGTATCTGGCCTGGAGAGAGCCCCATGTATCTGTGTAGCTAAACCAGGCGAATTTGAAGGCATGGGGGGATGGTGCAGAGGGAGGGATTGGTTGCTATTAGGTAAGTTTCTTTCTTGTATGTTGTAGTTATTTACACTGTAACTGAATTTCTCAGCCTGTAAGGTGAGCTGGGTGCTTCAGCAGGTAAAGTCTCCTCTGTCCTACAAGAAATGAAATAAGCTGTGCAGACAGCTACTGTGCTGCTCTGATAACCTACCTCACACCTGTAACCCTCACATTAAGGGATCCTGTTTAAATAGTGAAGACTGGTCCATTCAGTCCTGTTTGGTTACTTGGTGTTTACTAGCAACTGCATAATTGGAGTTTAATGGGGCAGTCTCCAAATCACTGCCAAGCCATTGCTGTCTCTCATTCACTGCTTTATAGGCAACTCTGAATCAGCATTCTAGAGATGGAAGGTTCCAGGTCATGTTTTGTATCCTGTAAGCTGCTGGTGAGATGGTGTGTTTTAAAATTATCTCTCTTGTAGATTTATTTTTAACTGTAAATATTTGTATTAAGTTGACACAAAGCTACATCAGAAATGGTTGATGCTTATTAGCAACAGCTGGTTTTGAGACAAAGGCAGAATGGTACTTGGCTAATACAGCAACACGTCTGCTCAAAAATGAGAATTATCAGGCCCTGTGTTACATAAAGCTGTGGGGTTTATTCATCTTACCAAGTGGTTACTAAATATGAAATAGCTCCAAACACATGTGCAGTGACAGCTTCTGTGAGAGCACGGCAACTGCAGCTCCCTCTGCCCAAGGGTGAGTGTCCTGCCTGAGTGGTTGGATTCGGGGCCGTAACACTGTCTGAGAGGGTTACAGATCTCACAGTGAACCGGTCTCTTTTTCAGCTGCTTCCTGGCTTCTTTCCAAAGGGGTTTCAGGTGAAACACTGGGGCTTCACTTGTAATAAAAATGCTTTGGTTGCCTAAAAGGTGTTGGGACAAGAAAACTAAGAAAAAGGCCCTTCATAATGAGGGCCCAGATACCATGAGACCTTACTACAGGCTGAGTAAATCTTACCAGAGCTACAGTTTCTGCAGGAAGATCAGCTGAAGTTCAGCTTGCTTCTGCCAGTGATGAAACCATTCCAGCTGCAGGAACAGCTGTAGTTGTAACCAACCTACAATCACAGCTTGTTAACCAAGTGGTTGCACTTGCTTTTCTCTTGTTGAATAAAGGCTGTTCCTCACTCTGAATGTGTTACTCACAAAATAACTTCTGTCATCTGTAAGTTAACTTTTCTTAACTAACAATGATTTATTTTTAATTATGTAAATATTGAGAAGGTTGCTCCTTTTTTGCCAATCTCCCATTTCAGAGTGTTTCTGTGTAATGAGACAATCTGCTAAGGCAGGTGTGGGTTTTCTGCTGAGTGCTGCATTTCTGCCAGACCACTCAATGCAGAGGTGAAACTGTGGAGCTAAAAATAGCCCATTCTTTGGAACGCCGTGGGGAACCTTGGCAGTCAATTTATATTGTTCCAGATCTCTCTGCTTGCAGAATTGATCACGTCTGTCTCTGAAAGTGCCAGAAAAAGCTGAAAATTATTCACAGCTATTTCTGGAAAATGGGTTTAGATTACAGATGTATTGACTGGATTTGTTATGTAGTGCAGCTTCACCTTCTGCTGCTGTTTAGGTGCCAAAGATCATTTGTAACGATAGATTTTTGTGCATAGTTCAGACTTAAGAGTAGTTAGAAATTCTAATTCCTATTTGAAGCATGCCTTGTTCTGATGTTTTATATAGTACTCTGAAAATATTTAGTGTTGTGTGTTTCTAATGAATAGCTTTCTTAGTATTGAAAACTGAACCTTCCTCCCTTAATTTTCTGAAGCAATATTTTATTAACAGTTTTTTTTTAGTCTTCATTGTTGCACTTTCTATGGAGCCAGGCTGCTGAGACTGCAGCAGTGTTCACTGTGCCCTGCATGTCTGTGATCAATGAACATTGCTGGGGTTTGTTCACCAAAAAGTGCTTTGTATTAACAGAATTACTTTCAAAATAGAACGTGCCATGTTTTCAACGCAGTTTAAAGAAAATCCAAGTGTGTTTTTGCAGCTGTATCTGTTTTATCATAGTTCCATACCAAGGTAGGGAGCATGAGGAGTGTCAAGATCAGTAGAATGTGAATGTGTCCAAGATAAATTACAGACTCTACTTGCCTCCTGTGCATCTTGACAAGCCCAGGTTTGTTGTTCTGCAGTAGTAACTGGCTTTGTCTCAGAAACACTGATACATCTTCTTGCTGATGTGCTAAGTAGTGCACATCTGTATAACAGAATAGGACAACAAAACCTATTTGTGCTCTGCATTAAGATATTAAGATCAACTCTTACAAACTTCCCAGATTTAAAAAGCCCTTAGAAAATGTTACCCATACATTTCCACGTAGTCAACTGTGTAAAAAAATGTGTTCATTATTTCAAAATAAGATTTAAATGTGTAATTTCAGGTTACCAGGTTTTGCCTAACCATCAGCAAAACTACCAGGGTTTAGTTGGAGTTCAGCAGTCTCAGAATCAAAATCTAGTCAGTAGCCAACACAACAACGTTGGGAATCAAATTCAAGGTGTGATTGTTCCATATCCTTCAGTGCCATCTTATCAGGTGGGTAATTGACTCGTATCACTCCTCTCTGTGGTTGAGTTTTGGGGTTTTTATTCAAGTGTGTTACTCTGTAAGTGGTAAAAGCTGCAAGCAGGTGTCAAAGGGGACGCTGGGGTCAGAGACTAAACAAAAACCCTCCTCAGTTGAAGTGGGAAGAAATTCTGTGACAAATGTGCAAGTTCTAGTCTTGTTGAAAGCCAAGTGCTTTTGTTGTATCACAATTGTGATTCAGAGGATGGGAAACAAAAACCTCCTAAGATTTCCTGTTTTCTGTTGTAAATTTCTTCTGTTAAGTCATGGCAGTCCCACAGAACCAATGTTTTCATTCTGGGGGAAAGAGACAAAGATTTTATTTCAGTAAAGCACTATTATTTCAGTTACTGTTACCACCAGTCTTCTTGACTTTTAAAGAACTCCAGTTCGGTTGTTTTAAACCCTCACATGAAGTAGGTGATGGTCAAGAGACAGGATAAAATCTGCATGTGCTCTCACTTGTAGGTTTCGGTGCCTCAAGGTTCCCAAGCAGTGCCCCAGCAGACCTATCAACAGCCTGTTCTAATTCCCAGCCAGTCAAACCAAGGGATGCCCACCACAGGAATGCCAGTTTACTACAGTGTCATTCCATCAGGTCAACAGAATAATTTAAGGTGAGTTCAACTCAGTTATTTTATCTCTCAGCAACTAGGCTTAATTGCCTTGTAACCACAGGACAGGATCTTCTCTAGTATTGCATCTATTAAAGTGTATTTCAGACTTGCACACAGTTTGTCTACTTTTGCTTTATGCAGTTAACTAAAGCAAGCAGCACTGCTCTAACTGGGAGATGCTGGTTGGACCAGGAAACATTGTTTCTGTCACTTTCAGCAATATTACTGCAGTGCCATGTCTAGGTTTTCTGCTTTCCTTTCCTTACACATGGAACACCAGTGTGTTCAGTAGCAGGGCCTTTTGCAGTAACATTGACTACCACCCATACTCACTGGTTTTGTCAAAGATACTACTTAAGGTGTAGAGAAAAGAGAGTTTGAATCCCAGAAAAATGACTTTCCTACTGTTTGGGAGGCTTCTCTGGAAGGAACTTAGTCCATGTTGCTAATGAGGCCTGCTGGTCTAAAGTTGCCTGTGAAACAAGTGCAGGAGCTTCTTCCTATGCTCACATCTTGCTTGATAAAAAAAAACACTTTCTTTTTTTCCTACCTTGATAACAGTAAATCCTACATGTACAGATGTGTGCACCTGTGTCCCCAACACAACTGGAGTATCTGTGAGAGAGCAGATGTGCAGATACCTACAAGAACTAATTAGGAGTAATGCTTGTTATAGATTTTTCTTTCTGGAGATTTTTGAATCTACAGATGTGCACCATTTGAAAACACTTTGCTTTTAAACAAGCAGCAGCATCCTTGTGTAAATGCGGAGACTTCAAGAGGATTTGTGTCATTGCTGCATGGCTTCATCTAAAATCTGAATTCTTGTTCTTTGTACCTGAAGGTTCTTTTAGTACTTTTCTGTAGTTATATTTGAGGTTCAGTGAAGTCAAACAGACATAATCCAAGACTTTTTCTGAAGTAAGTTTTCTGTTGCTTGATCTTTTGCATCATTTAAAATGTCCTGCTCTTTTGAGCAGGAAAACATTTGTTCGGAATTCAGAGCAGACTAGGAACTTGCTTTTATCAAAACAGTTATGTGGCAGCACATTGACAAGGAGAGCAGAATGCTGTTCTCCAGGAATGGAATGGTGTCAAACCTACAGGTCACTGCTGAAAACTATCAACAGTAGACAGATGAGAAGCCGAGAGCTCACATCCCACACAGATACACAACCATCTGCTTTAGTTTGCACTGAGTTTGGAGTTTTGTCTGCTTTAATGGAAGGGAATCTTTAATATTGTATCATTGAACTGTGGAACAAAGGATGGAATGAAGTTGTGATGGCACAGGTGAAAATGGTAAACCCAGCACGATGACATGTATGTTTTTCCATCATTTTTTTCCCCTCATTCCCTCAGAATGTTTGTGTGTTGACAGAGAAATGAAGTAGAGGATTCTATAGGCACCATTCTGATGATGATCCACTAATGGAATGTTCTGGCTCTAGCAGTATGATCAGTTAGTGCTATGATACCATTTGCCTGTGTTCCCCTGAACTATACCTGGCAAAAATAAACTTCCAAAGTTATCCTTTTCTCACCTATTCCAAGCAGATGGCCCCCCTGGGCTGTGTTAACTCCCACTGAAGCAGGGGTGTGCTCAGCTGCATGGGGACAGCCTCCAGCTGAGAGCCTGCATTGGAAATCCTCCTGGCAGGTTCTGTGGTGGTTGTCTGAGATCTAATTCTGGTTAATTGGGCAAGAAAATAAATTAAATTTTTATTATTATTGTACATATCTTTATACTGATACACTGTTTTTGTGTTGATAGTGCTGTATCAAAATAGGTGAATTAATACAACTCAAAGTATGTAGGGCATAAGTTTTTGCCAAGGAAGAGAGAAGTCTTCTTGGGCAGATTCTGGGGTAGGTGGGCATATTAACTGATTTTTAAATGAACAGAAATCCAGTGATTTGCAGTATGTATGGACAGCAAATGCAGCAGTCGTGATTAAATCAATGAGAGTAGCATAAATACCTGATAATCGTATTCTTTCTTTCTTGTTATTATTGCAGTTCATCAGTAGGATATTTGCAGCCTCCTGGATCAGAGCAGATACAGTTTCCTAGAACATCATCACCATGCAACTCTCAGCAGCTTCCAGGACAGCAGTGTGCAGGTTGGGGGAATAATGATTTTACTGAAAGACAGAACTGTCTAGCTGCTATTATGCTGGGTGATTGGGTATTTGCTATTAAGGGTTTGATTTAGTACTAGAGTATTAGATTTCCTTCTGTGTTCCATTTTTCAAGTCACACTGGAGGCAGTGTGACATCTCAATTTCTTTACCAGCGAAAGCTCTGTGGTTACTTGTAGAACTCAGTAAGGTACATTGCAGTGCCTTGTAAATCTGTGTGTGGATTGAGACCCATGGGAAGGAGTAGTGACTTTTTTCAGAGTTTCTGAGTAAAGGGTGAAAAGTGTAAGCATTCTGGGTTTGAATACAGGTGGTTTTCAGACCTGCTGAAAATCTGAATGAAATACTCCAAAGCTGTGTGGGGTCTTTTTTTGGTTGTTTTTACGTTAGCCTTATTTACTGCTTTTTACTTTCATAGTTTATAGCAACCATTCAAGTCAGAAGCCATCACCACCTACATTATTGCCACCTTCATCCAAGTCAAAGCCACAACAGGCTGCTTCCATTGTGCACTACAGCATAGTGTCTCCACCCTCATCATGTAAAAGCTCGCCCACTGCTCTTTCCATCTTGCAGCCAATCAAAGGTATCTTCTGTTGGCATTTTCATCTAAGCCATTCTGTCTAGAAAGCTGTTGGAAATGATCAGATTGATTTCATGGCTAATTGCTACAACTGCAGTTTGAGTGCCAGCTCTACAAAGACTTATTTCTAATTCTTCATCTGAACTGCTATTGCTGTAATTATTTTAATGATAACTTGGAACTTACCTGAAACAGTAGCCAGTTGCATGGGGACAGCATGGAAGTGGCCTTCAGAAGGGAAGTGTCACTTAGAAGCACTTAAATCAGGTTCAGAATATTTTGGTCTACAAAATACTTGGGTAATTTTTAGAAGGTGTGTAAATAGCAGCTTCAATGGTGTGTGAAAAGAGTGTGATACAGAGCTTGATCTAGCCATGAAACAGTTCTGAATGTCCAAACACTTTAAAACTCTGAATTTCCGACCATAAAATTGATGGACTGTTCAGGAAATTAAGAGCACGAGGGAACCTCCTGTGATCATGGCTGTACAGTCTATTTATCAGATATTATTATTATAAAATAACTGCAGTGAAGTGATGAGGTCGCTGGGTTAGCAGCATGTTGCAGTCCATGGGCAGCTTTGGCTTTTTTCCATTTTGCTTCAAGTTTGTTTAGCTTTAATTCTGGAAGACCATCATTTTAGGGTGACCAAAATTGGTCTTGCACTGGTTTGTTCTTCTACCCCCCTAATCTATCTTGGAAGGTTGGTTTTATCAGTTATGAAGGCCTGATTCAAACCTGCTAAACTGTGATTTAATGAAGTTTGCAGAAGGGGAAAGACCTTATGATTCAGAGAGAAGAAACTTTGAGAGAATAAAGCAAAGCATGCTTTTCAGTAGGTGGTACTGAGCTGATGAATCTGGGCCACTGAGGTGAAGACACAAACAAGTAGCAGAGTCATGTTGCTTTTCATTTGAAAAAGTTAAAGAGGACCAAACTGCAAATCTGGAAACCTTTCAATGTCTTATTCTGGGTTTCCCTTCTCATGGGCTTGGACAGGTGATGAAGTGTCTGCAAACTGACTTAGGTATTCTAGGAGGCTTCATTTTGTCAGAATTATTGTTTAGGAAAATAATTCCATTTATATTCATTTACTGAAATGCTGTGGAACTAGAAATAGCAGAAAGAACATGGGGTTTTTTTTGCATGTACTAAGTTTTTTCTTCTTCAGTCTAACTATTTTTTAGAACTGATGCAGTAGATGGTTTTGAAAAACAAGCACATTTTTGTTGGGTGTTCAGTTCTCAGAACAGAGATAAGTCAGGAGACTGTTAGAATGCTGCAGAATAAAATACCATCCTATTACAGAACAGTAAAATAAATGTTACTTATAAATATTATGCATACAATACTAAAATGAAACCAGTTTGTATCAAATGTAGCATGTGTATAGATGTTTGTCTGGCATAAACAGAGTTATTTTATTTTACTGTGCAAACACTATAGAACTATTTGCAGTGTTGCCCTTACAGGGACAGAGCATGGACTCTTAAATGTATACCTTCTGCTAAAGTTTCACAAATATCCCATGCTTCTATTTCAATCTGGAACACAAGGGTAAAAAATTTCGCCATTAAAAAGAATAGATGTGAAAGCATAGCTAGTAATATATACCTCATTTATTTTTATAAATATATTAAATATTTCAGAATACAATTTACAGAAGCTAGAATTTAATTAGTCTACATTGGTTGGTTTGTTTTTTGAAAGAGTCTGTTACTTTTTGTGGAGTAGTGAAAAAAAATAACCTGTTTTAAGAAATAAGATTAATTCCTATCATAGTCTGTATCTGACTGCTCCTAATTGCTGTAAGGACATAGATAGTAAACTGAGAAGATTCTAGACTCCCTTTTTAAAGATGGATAATTAATTGTTTAAACCCTGTGTTTTAATTGTTTTAATTCTGAGAAATGCTGTAAACAGCAAGCAGAGCAGAGAAGGAAACTGCCAAGAAGCATTTCCAAGTAACCAGGACATTCTATAAATTACAGAGCCAGGTCAAACAGCTTCTCTCTCTCATTAGAACTCCTCATGAGAAATCTTATGAAACAGCCTGGGCTTGTTTGGCTGTTGCCCCCTGACTTCATTTCTGTAGCTACCACAGTAGCCAAGTGGAACAGCACATGGGGGTCAGTTTGTAGTCTCTGTCCAAACGTTCCTATGTAGAGCATGTAGTAAATGAGGGTAATGTTGTCTCAGACTAAAGATCCATTCCAGTCTTTATGATGTATGCCATCGTATCAGAGAAGTCATTTTGAGTCTGTATTGATGCTGTGTATCATGTAAAACTAGGTAACTTCTTTTTAAATAAAGCATATTTTTGCTTAATACCACATGCTCTTCAACACATTTCTCTGACAGTGATCACTTGTTGAATGCTTTCAACTACTCTGAAATAGAATGATTTATTTCAGAAATATTCTTAATACAGAGTTTCAGGGATTCCACCCTCTTAAATACTGCAGATTTAGCCGATAGTGGAAATGGAACTTTACAGAAGACACAGCTCTAGTTTTCTAGAATTCAGCACATTCATTATGTTGTGGGTGGTGGTGGTGTTCCTGTTGTTGGTTTTGGGGTTTTTGTTATTTGTTTTTATGATATGTGTCTTGCTGAAATGCACGTTTGACCTGTACGAGGACTCACTACCCTGCTGCTTTCCCGTCTCGTAGCAGTAGCACCGCCACCCGGTGGAGGAGTAGTAATGATGCAGCTCAACATACCCAACAGCCCTCAACCTCGGAACCACTCACCGCCGCAGTGGAAGCAGAACAAATACTACTGTGATCATCAACGGGGGCAGAAGTCCGCAGAACTTAGCACTTTAGACGGTGCTGCACAGGTGGGAGTGCTCTGCTCTGCTTTCCAGGGTCACTTACAATTGGCATAAATTGCACCTTTGCATGTTTTTTCAAAAGCTACTTTTGGGGTATAAAAATCTGCTCTGATACTTAGTAGAACTATTTTAACTTCAGTTTTTTGAATGCTGTAGGTGTTGTTCAGCTTGTTCAACTAAGTACTTGTGAAAACACTAACTCACTGTTTATTGCAGTTGCAGCATAGTCCTCAACTAGGTAGCCCTGTCACCTCCCCGGCCCAGTCACCAGCACCAGCTCAGATGCCGAACATGAAGAACATCCGTCCCACATTAACTCCTCTTTCTATTGTGTCCCAGTTTTCTAGACCTTTTGTCCCCGGACAAGGTATACTTCTAGTGAACTAAAATGTGTGTGTGTTTTGTGTTTGACTGTTGTAAAACACAAGTGATATGAGGCTGTTCTGATAACTGTGGCTTGCTTTAGTTAGCAATGCTACTGATGCAGGGTTATCAAAGTTATTTTATTACATAAAATTGCATCTGATCTCTGCACTGCTACATTCCCCCATATCAGAAGCTTTTGATGCTCTTGTTACTGAGAGCTTTTTCATATGTGAAAATCCCCATTTCAGCATTGAAAATAGTAAGAAGATGTTTTGTATTTTTAGTTTAGCTTCCATTTTTAACCATAAATCAGGAACTTCACAAGCACTGTCACAAGGGCTATAATGTTAGAGCAACAAAGATAAACAGTATGGCACTGGCTGATTAGTAGGCAGGCAGGTTACCTTTTGGGGGAAAGGATACACAACTCTGACCCTGAGATGAGTGTTCTGCCAAACTGACTCCCTAGCCCCTGATGCACTTAATCGAACAACTGCCTAAGTAAGAATTGCTTGTTCCTTTGTGGAAAATCTAGCATGTTGGGAGTAGAGCCTCTAGCCAGTGCTGCTGCTACTTAAATTAGTATTTCAGATNTTAGCCGATAGTGGAAATGGAACTTTACAGAAGACACAGCTCTAGTTTTCTAGAATTCAGCACATTCATTATGTTGTGGGTGGTGGTGGTGTTCCTGTTGTTGGTTTTGGGGTTTTTGTTATTTGTTTTTATGATATGTGTCTTGCTGAAATGCACGTTTGACCTGTACGAGGACTCACTACCCTGCTGCTTTCCCGTCTCGTAGCAGTAGCACCGCCACCCGGTGGAGGAGTAGTAATGATGCAGCTCAACATACCCAACAGCCCTCAACCTCGGAACCACTCACCGCCGCAGTGGAAGCAGAACAAATACTACTGTGATCATCAACGGGGGCAGAAGTCCGCAGAACTTAGCACTTTAGACGGTGCTGCACAGGTGGGAGTGCTCTGCTCTGCTTTCCAGGGTCACTTACAATTGGCATAAATTGCACCTTTGCATGTTTTTTCAAAAGCTACTTTTGGGGTATAAAAATCTGCTCTGATACTTAGTAGAACTATTTTAACTTCAGTTTTTTGAATGCTGTAGGTGTTGTTCAGCTTGTTCAACTAAGTACTTGTGAAAACACTAACTCACTGTTTATTGCAGTTGCAGCATAGTCCTCAACTAGGTAGCCCTGTCACCTCCCCGGCCCAGTCACCAGCACCAGCTCAGCTGCCGAACATGAAGAACATCCGTCCCACATTAACTCCTCTTTCTATTGTGTCCCAGTTTTCTAGACCTTTTGTCCCCGGACAAGGTATACTTCTAGTGAACTAAAATGTGTGTGTGTTTTGTGTTTGACTGTTGTAAAACACAAGTGATATGAGGCTGTTCTGATAACTGTGGCTTGCTTTAGTTAGCAATGCTACTGATGCAGGGTTATCAAAGTTATTTTATTACATAAAATTGCATCTGATCTCTGCACTGCTACATTCCCCCATATCAGAAGCTTTTGATGCTCTTGTTACTGAGAGCTTTTTCATATGTGAAAATCCCCATTTCAGCATTGAAAATAGTAAGAAGATGTTTTGTATTTTTAGTTTAGCTTCCATTTTTAACCATAAATCAGGAACTTCACAAGCACTGTCACAAGGGCTATAATGTTAGAGCAACAAAGATAAACAGTATGGCACTGGCTGATTAGTAGGCAGGCAGGTTACCTTTTGGGGGAAAGGATACACAACTCTGACCCTGAGATGAGTGTTCTGCCAAACTGACTCCCTAGCCCCTGATGCACTTAATCGAACAACTGCCTAAGTAAGAATTGCTTGTTCCTTTGTGGAAAATCTAGCATGTTGGGAGTAGAGCCTCTAGCCAGTGCTGCTGCTACTTAAATTAGTATTTCAGATAGTACCCACTCAAAGACAGAAAAAATTCCTCATAGAAGTACTGTAGTCCTCTGTTGCCATGTTAATTAACGTGATAGTTGCTGGAAAAAAACCCTTTTGTCCGTGAGCAAAGACATTCTAGTGTTGATCCCAAACCCTGAAGCAATGGGCCTTGTCTGTCTTTGTCTTATCTGCTGCATAATCTTTGTCATTGTTTTGCTTTCTGATGTTGCTAAAATGCCAAGTTGCCTGTTGTAAAGTTTACCTCTCAACTTTTTTTTAGTCTTCTGTGATTACCAAAAAGTTCTGTTCCGTTGTCTTTGTGGATCCTTGGAGCAAATGGGAACGTAAGATGTTCCTGGTTCTAATCAAAGACATGACTGAAAATGATGAAATCAGTACACTGAGGAGCTGTAGCCTTATCCAGCTTATTTTGAGATGAGAGGATTCAGTTAAGACTGCAATGAAGAAAAACTTCTAGCGTGTTTCTCAGTGCTGTCCTCAAATGCAAGCAAGCTTGTGCTCTTTCACCTTGTGAGCAGTACCTGACTGACTTACATTTATTTAATGATGCCAAATCTTGTTAGCCTAGCCAAATACACTACTTTGTGCATAGTTACTCTGCTTTCTCTTCTGTATGTGACATGCATCATAAGAGGAACTTGAAGGAAAATTTCATATAACAGAAAAACCCTACTAATTACCTTTCTCTTTAAGGAGATGCCAGATACCCATTGCTTGGCCAACCCCTGCAATACAATCCACCACCTTTATTACGTGGACAAGTAACAAGCCAACAGGTATTAAAGAGAACAGTGTCCTGGCAACACTGAAAACAACAACTCAGGACTACCATTCTTACCACCATGAATAGGGGAACATGCTATTGCATTAGAAAAAGAATAGAGTGAAAGGTGCCTACTCTCAATAAAGGTTTTATTCTGTGTTGTTAATTCCCATTAATGTGTTTATTGTATTGAAAATAAAAATAAACAGTCAAAAACATTTTCCTGAAATTGAGCTTTAAGAACAGTGTAGATTATGGATTATATTTTGAAGCAATTGGCCAGCAATTCCAAAACTCACAGAGAGCACATATGCTAGAAGGATTTTCTTTTTATTTGAATAACAATTTAAAAAAAAGAATGAAAAATACATGTGGGTATTTGTAGACACAGAGTGGGTTTTTTTCTTATTGAACAACAATCAACCAACACCAAAATATTACTGTTAGCAAAGCTAAAAAGTTTTGCCATCTGTTTAACTTCTGGGACAGACAGAGATCCCCTGTGTCTGCCTTGCTCAGTTCTACCTCAGATCAGCCAGATGGTGAGATGGATGGGGGTGGTGGGGCTTGGGAGGTGTTCTTCCAAGATGAATTTTTAATATTTTTTTCATCATTTCCTCTCTTTCTTCTGAAGCCAAGGATTGGGTATGTCTGACTGCAGGATTGCTAAACTCAAAGGCTAAAATTGGAGATTAAAATCTTTTCTGTACCATGGTAGCACAGGTTATTTTCCAGACCTTCCTCTGCATCATTTTTCACTGACCTAACCTAGAACTGTGAAGATACTGGTGCATTGTCATTAAAGTACATAATTTGTGTCAACCTTTTCAGTGTCAACCTGGAAACAGACATGGAAACAGGGGAAAGAAACCAGCAAAGAAGGCTGCTTCAGCAGATCTTGGTGCAGGAGAAACAGGTATAATATTGCTTGTGCTTCTTTTTTCTTGTTTTCTTGTTTGAGTTTTTTTTGGGGGGGGGGACGACATATTAGGAGATCTATGGATTAGCTCCTTGAGTTGATAAAGATATCATACAAATAAAACCTGCTATCATCTATCTTCCTTATGGGAAGGAAGTTTTGTTGAAAGAATTTAGGTGTTACCCAATATCAACTCTGCAGAAAGTTAGAGAGAAACCATCCTTTTCTAACAATTCACTGGAGAACATTTTTTTGAGATAAGACAGACCAGTACACGGTGATGTGTGAAGAGGTTAACAGGCAAAGGCAGTGAGGTGCTACAGTGAGCTCACAAACCTGCTGCAAAAGTAGGTGTTGATTATTTTTCTGTCTCTCTTGAGAGCCCTCTTTGTACTGTCAACTTTTCTTTGTACACTTGTAGCTATGCAGTGCTGAATTTGAAAGCAAAAGGCTCTTTAGAATACCAGCAGTGGAGTCCCTACGTATTTGGTATCAGCCAGTTGGAGACAGAAGTATGAGAACTCATTTTCCATTTTGTGTGTTGTGTCACCACGTGCAATGACCAATGTGGATTAAATGTTTTTCTTGTTTCAGCTGTGGGAAAAGTTCTAGAAATTACTGAGCTGCCAGAAGGCATAACTCGTATGGAAGCAGAGAAACTCTTTGGAGAACTTTTAAAAGTGGGTGCCAAGATCCGCTGGCTGAGGGATTCTCAGTGTCTCCACAGCCAGCAGCACCACCGCCGGTACTGCGGCAGCGCGGGCAGCGCCGTCGGCCCCGAGCCGCCCAAACCCAGTGACTTGGCTTCCACCTACACGGTTCTGGCCACCTTCCCCACGATGTCAGCTGCTCAGAATGCATTGAAGAAACAAAGTAGTACCTCAGTGAACAAGTTCAGGCTGAGAACGAGCAAGAAGCACTACGACTTTCATGTTCTGGAAAGGGCAAGTTCTCAGTAGCAGTTGCGTCAGTGGACACAGCCTTTACTACTTCCATGTCCTCTCCTTGATTGGCTTGATCTTAAGGGTTTCTGTTCTCTTCATAGAGCCTCCTGGGATGTTTTGTCATGTGACATTAGCCACTGAAGAGTAAATAACCCAGTGATCCAGCAAGATGAAGAAAAAAACCCACACAGAGTTAATCCCAGACAATAGCAAAGAATCATCTGAGACAGGCAGCTTTCTACAAGGAATGCTGTTGAAATGCCCCTACTTTTATAGTAGTTTTGTTTTATATTTTTGAATTCTTGTATCAGATCCAAAGTTCTATTGTACAGCAAATGTTCATAAAAATCCATATTCAGATTTGTATTTTATAATCCCTTTTCACAGCCAGCACACAGCACACAGTTCCAAGGCAGGAACCCTAGGATTGGTGAAGGGGAAAAGAGAACCATTTTCAATGAATTACACTTATTTTCTAGCAAACTACCCAAATCTTCAAGTTAACCTGTTCTTTGTCCCTGTGGTTTTCTTTTTTGTCATTTTCTTAAGGGAAAAAAAATATATAATTTTAATAACTAACTCCTTAGATGAATCTTTTGAGACTCATTCAAGCAATGTCAAAAGAAACTGAGTAGGTTGGACCCTTGAAGGATTTGCTTCTGACCCAGCAAGCTTAATAATTATTTAAAGGGGAAAACGAATAGGTTACAAAGAATGTTCACTGAATCACATTTTACTATTTCTTTTTAGCAAAAGTGTGAAGAAACTAAACTATCTTCACAAGTGACAAAATGTTTGCACCTTAATTGTGTTCCCACCAATACGGATCTCTCTCTTCCTTTTCACACTAAGATAATTGTGTTGGTAAGTGCTGGAAGCCTTTTTAATGGTTTAAGTTTTCATCATTTGCAGATGCTCACTGGACATTAAAGATTCATTGCACATGAATGAAACAAACTTTTTTCAATTTGTGTAATTTGCAAGGCTGTACAATGTGTGCTGATGCAAGCCTTTTTCAGTTCAAGAAAATAAATGTTTACAAACACAAACTTTTTCAGTGCACTTGTTTTAAACTTCTAGGAGTCTTCATCCAGGTTTCAGAACACATTCATGGTTTGGATCCCCTCAAAAGTGAGGAAAATAACTTAAATAAACACAACTACTGTTAACTTCTCAAAGAGCCACTATTGCTGCTCTTCTTGAACCACTTATTCACTAATCTAGCCTTCATAATTTTTAAAATCTTTCCCTGTATAAGTAAAAAGAGGGAGAAATTGATCAGACACCATAAGGGGCTGCTCCTGGTAGGTTGTTTTTAGTACAGACACAGATTTGCTGTGCAGACAAGCAACTACTTGTTCCCTTAAGGCTATTTATTGCTTTGTAAAAGATGTGTTTGTAACTTCTGTAAGTGGAAACTCAAGGTTAAACATTATGTTTTAAAACATATTTTACAGAAGAAAAGTAAATAATTTAGGTGCCTACATCAGCATTAATGTTCATCTTGTTCCTGAACAGCCAAACATAAACACATCAAGTGGTGAGAACACTCCTGTGTATGTTTGGTTCTTAAACTCTTCATGGGATGAATCAAAGTAGTTGAAAGAAAAGTGACCTTTCTGGCAATGGTGCAGCCTCATAAATAGGGTATATGGGCAAAACACTGCAAAACACTGTAGGAAAAGCTCAGATGCTCCCCTAAACCGAGGGGAAAAGGTTAAATTCAAGACCCTAGCTATAAGAATCATCTTTCCTGTCTGCTTTTCTCTAGGGATGGCATTTGAGTTCTTACTCCTTGGCTGAACACATTGCTTGGCTGAGGGGATGTATGTATTTCTTCTGAGGCTGGATTGTTGTAGTTTGCTACACCCAAAAACTACCAAAAGCCCATCTTGTGCAGATTTTAGTGTTCCCCTGCTCTGCACAGCAGAGATAAAATGACTAACACAAAGGTTCTGTAGCTGCCTCTTGGCAATCTGCAGAGCTAGGTTAAAATGGCTTTAATCCTGTAAAAGTAGTTCCTGGATCCAAGATCTGTAAGGATGGGTGTCACAACCCAGACTGGCAGATGCCTCCTGTGGCCAACACCATTTGGGATGAGATTTTTCACAAATGTATAAAAGTAGCTGAAAGCTTCCATCTCTTCTGAGTGACCCAAGAACTACAGCTACAAGCAAACCATCTCCAAAGGATGCTGCTCAAATTGCTTCATTTAATAAACTTTCCTCACAATAACCAAAGAGAAGAAAACGTAACGAGCGAAAGATGTAAAAGAAAATGCAATGAAGAACACAAAGAGATGAGGGGGATGTGCTGATTAGGCACAGCAAATATTTCAAATTATAAACTTGAGAGCAAATTGCCACAGAAGAAAAAATGAGAACTTTTAATAAGCCACTTGTCTGCTAATGTTGAATCTAGTGTGTACAATTCCTAGAGGCAGGTCACCCTTCCTGAGGATGTTTTTCCTCCATGTTAAACGGGCAATTTTTTATCTGGATGTGCTGATATGAGCCACACGCAGAGATTTGGCCTCTGCTATCAGCAGTGGCTCAGAATTCCAATATTACTGCTTCACAGTCTTTCATTCTTGATTTGATGCCATCTCATACTGTCTCTAGTGAGTGAACAGAACGTAAACTCCTCTAACCATGGCCCTTTGGACCTTCCTGGATTTTACCCTTCTGCTTCTTTTGGTTCTTTGAAACACACAAGCCATGGGACTGTACAAAACCCTGGAACCAGATCTGTTCCATGTTCTAGAAAGCAAATACATTCACTTTGTGGCAGGAAATAGAAGTTTTATGTAAAACTGGCACTCAAGTGTGATTTTCTAGTGCTCTAGTTTATTGAGCTTCCTGCTGTTTCACATTAAAGCCATTTTTAAAGCACATAGTGGCAAAAGGAGTTCAGTGGGGATTTAAGTTGTATTGCAGTAAATGAATGCATTTCATTTGTCTGGGAACATGCCTAACAACTTTTAAAGCTGAGGAAAATGCACTGAATAACCAGAAAGGCTGAACACATCTGGCTATTACCTATTCCACCAAAGGCTACTATTTATTTTAATTTTTAAAGAATACAGTTGTGTTACTGTGTAAAATGCATCCCCGAACTGTGAATACAGTGTTATTTGTGATACTACAGTGAAAATTAAAAATTAAGAAACTGAAGCTCCATATTCTGGGAACACTCAAACCCACAGTGACCTGGGGTTGGTTTTGGGTGGATCCTAACAGTGTATTTGAGAATCCACTCACAGCCTCACCTGCCTCTTGTGCTGTGAGTGGTAACAGTGTCTTGCATCTTACTCCAGCATATTATAACCTGAAATTGTTTTCTTTCACTCCCACACACCCACTGAGAAAATGGCATTAAAAAGGAGCTGGACATCTACCAAGGCAATGCAGACATGCAGCAGGGCAGTGGATGGCAGCCTGCAGAGCTTAGCTGTTCTAGCCACCCCCAACCCCACTGGCATTTGTAGCACACACATTACACTTCAAGCTCCAGGTGGTGTAGGACAGTGGGGTGTAGGTGGGAGCTCAGGTCTGTTAAAGTGTGAGCAGAATTGTTTAGCTTGATGAATAAATTGGAATTTATGAGCTTTAAGATCCTTCCAACCAGAACAATTCTATAATTGTTATAACACTTCAATACACAATATGCCTTTCACAGTATCACTGTTTTGTTTGGGTTTTTTGTCCTGTGATATTCAAATCCCTCAAATCACTTTTCTTCTGCAGTAATACAAGACAGTTCCCTCCCAAGGCAAAATAAATGGTTGTGTTTTCATGCTGTGACACTCATTTGTGCCTTAAAACTTCACTTTTGACCTGTCGTTTTGAGTTAATCTTGTACTAAGTTGTTTGGATGTCTGGAAGGGAGTCTAAATTGCAATTCTTTATAAATACCTATTCGGCCCCATTTTTTTCACTAGAAACTGGTGTGGGATGTAATTTCCTGTATTTAGCCCTGTGGCAAAGAATGTTTATATGCAGGTTTGGAGAAAACTGATGAAACCACTTTTCTGCTATGGGGCACGAAAAATTATTGTAGCTATACTTTTTATATATTTGTAGCTGGAAAAGGTCTTATTTCAATCAGCTCAGTCTTCATGAAGGGTGATGTCCTGCTGCTGTTCACATTTTAAATAGTTTGGGTATTTTTGGCTGTTGATGTCAACAAGTACAACCTTAGCACAAAGTCAGTGTGACTTAATTGTTGGAAACCTTATTTCTTGAGTGCAGAGCAGAACCCTTCAAAAGGGCCCAATTTCCAAAACATTTGGAAAATTAAATCCCTTGAAGTTCTCTTATTCTCGACCAGAAAGCAAAGTCACTATTCACATCTGAACACTTGCAGCAGGGTCAAGTGTAAATGAAGTTTCCTCTTGGCTGGCTGGAAGATGTGTGCAATTATTTCTGGCCATAACACATAATCCTCCTTTCAGTTCAATGTCTGCTTTGTGTGGAGCTCAGACCTGACTCTGTTTGGCAGCCCCTTCTCGGTCAGGTTTATTTTTTATCCTGTCTGTAACTACCTGATGTGTTGCAATGTTTACAGTTTGTCATTTCTCAGGTTGAACACGGACCTTGCTGAAGAGATGAATAAGCATTAAAATTTGGTCCAGGGCACAATGACATTGGTGTTGATGCTTTCTTGTGTTTTCCAGTCTTTACCAGTGAAGCACACGAGCCTAGTCACTGTATGGGATGCCTGCTGCTGCAATGAACTCTGAACAGAAACCTGAATGGCACAGAAGACTAGTGCTGTAAACTAAAGAGCTATCTAGGAAACTCTGTGTTGGTGATAGTTGTGTGCTTTTTAAACCCCTTACAAGTTACAGAAATAAACTGTGCTGCTGTGGGTAATGCTTAACAGTGAGGTTCATTCCTAATTCAGCTCCCATGCTCCAGTTAAGTAAGAATCTGAATTAGACCAAGGACTGATAATAAGACACTGTGCTGAGTAGGGAAACTTTTTAGATGCAGGTGCAAGATGGAAGGCATGTGAGAAGCTTCCTGCAGTCTGGACTAGCCTCAGCCCAAAGTGATCAGTTCCCAAATGTACTTGGCATAAAAAACAAAACAAAACAAAACAAAAAACAACCAACTTAAAAAACCCAAACAACAACAACAAAAAAACCAAACCCATAACAGTCATCTTCCACATCATACTTCAATCACAGAGAACTTCCGTTTGAACTTGAGAGGGAAGGCACTGGCATTCTGCTTCTGATATCACAACTTCTGCACTAGTTGTAGGGTTAATTAATTAAGGAGATTGGCTCGCAGCACAGCCTTGCCCTTTGTCTGGCTTCCATAGTTACTCTAAGGAACAGCATTCATGTGTTGTGATGCTCTGTCCCACTGATTTATACATATTAGGAAATACACCAGAGCTTGTCTCCCATGTTTACTCAAATTTGTTGCCTTTTTACTTGGCTTAAACTGATATTTTGACTTTTTAAATAAACCATTGAATGAGTTAATTGAATAAAGATTTTTAAAAGTAATTGCCTAATAAAAGTATTTTCCTTTTTAATCCAAATAAATCTGTACTGGTTTTGAGAGAAAAAAAAACCAAACACCACTCTTAAAATATATGACTGCCTTGCATTGTTTCCAACACTCTTAAAATATATGACTGCCTTGCATTGTTTCCAATACTGATTGCTGAAAACAGACATACAAAGACACACATTTGAGATGGAACAATCCACGCAACCTGATCTGTGTCCTGCCTTACAGATGTTCTCCTTGTATAAAGCAAGTTCCCTAAGCCAAACAGGGACTTGGCAGCATTCAAGGAACTGAATTCTGGGTATTGCTTCAGTTATCAAATTATTTTTTTTCTTATTTCCTAGTAAAACTTTCTACTTACTAGCTACCCCTCCCTTTTTCTAGGCCTGCAAGTTGAAGACCTCAGCTGTTTCCCAGGGATACCTGCTCTAGGGGCTCTCGGATTAATCACAGGAGCAGAGGAATATGCAACAGCAGCAACTCAGTGACCCTATTTTTAAATCTGTAATGATTTGAGAACAAAATATGTTTCCTGATGCTGTAAAAGACTGTACATCCTCACAGAAGTTACCTCTCCAGTCGTAAGCTGTGTCGTGTGGAAACGTCTTCCTTACATAAGTATCAAAACCTATGAAAAACACATTTGCAAAGTAACTTCCCAAACATGGTGTTCAACAGTTCGCTCACCCTTCTCGTACAACTCAGCTGCCAGCTTAGGGTTTCAAATGAGACACAGTAACAGCAAACAACTGTTGGCAATGCCAGAAGACCAAGTGCAACACAGCCAAAGAGATCTTAAAATACTAACACGTTATAACCTGAACTCTTCCTCTATATACATGTGTGTAACAGGGGTGTCTTTCTATTCATCTCCAAAATAGCCTAATACCATCCAACCTTTGCCATTGTTTTTAAATCCGTCTTGTACCTTGAAGAATGGAGACACAAAACCACCACCTCAGCAGAAAAGCGGCAGTGTTCACATGGGAAGAGTTGCAGAAGCACCAGTATGTGTATGTGGAGTTCACCCAGCGAGCAGAATTCCGGACACACTCTCCACAGGCTGCACGTTGGGCGAGGCTCCCTTCTCCCCGCGGCGGGACGGGGCTGAGGGGCGGGGCAGAATCGCGCGTTCAGCCCAAGGCACCGAGGCGTCAAAATGGCGCCAATCGGCCCGCGCCAACCGGCCGCCACCGCCCCGCGCGCGGCCGCGGGCTGGGCGGGAGGAGCGGTGCGTTGCTGAGTGACGCGTTGCTGAGTGACGCGTTGAAAACGTAGGTGCGCGGCCCCCACCCCGCGCAGGCGCGCGAGCAGCTGTTGGTGCGGCGTCGGCGCATGCGCCTGGCGGGGCTGGCGGCGCCCGCGGCCCGGCGGCACCATGATGTGGTTCGGCGGCTCCATCCCGGCCGCAATCGCCGCCGCCAAGCAGCGGAGCTCGGTATTCGTCGTGTTCGTGTCAGGTACGGCCCGGCCCGGCCCGGCCCGGCCCGGCCTGGGCGGGAGGGAGGGAGTGGAAGGAGGGCGGTGCCGGGCGCTGGGCTTTGCCCGCCCCCGCGCTGACAGCGTCTGCAGCCGCCTCGCCGGAGGGGGCTGGGAGCAGCCGCCGCTCAGACGGCTTCTGAGCTGCGGGGGGGCGGCACCGGACTCCGTCGGCGCCCGGGTCGTGCGCACTTCCCCGGCCGCTCGCTGTCCCCCCGAGGTGCCGCCGCTCGCAGCCTGCCCTGGCTGGTGGGCCTGGCCTGCCCCCGGCCCCGTCAGCCGGCGCTGCTCGGTCGCTCGCCCCGGGGCGGAGCTTGCCGGAGGCTCCGCAGCGCCTTCGCCAGCTGTTGCTTCCCCGCCTCCTCCTCCCACCGCGCGGAGATTTCTGCTGTGTCAGTAGGAGGCCCGGCGGTGCGTGGCCGGCTCTAGAGGTGTCCCAGCCCCGCGGCCTGGCTCCTGCTCTGCCCCGTCCCGGCCTTCGCGCCGCTCTGCGCCGGGGAAGTGTTCCCCTGTTCCCTGCACTGGACCCTCGCATGAGTCCAGTTCTTGCTGCTGTAACTGGCTCGGCTGTTTGTGAACGGGGTCCTGCCGAGTTCCCTGTGCTGTTCTGTAACTGAATGGTCATTGCCTTCGTGTACGTTGCCGTCCTGCCTGGAAAGATGAGGGTAGGACATTGGACAGGCTCTTGAACTTTCTTGTGTTTTTACGTGTACGTGTGTGGTGTTCCTTCTGGTTTTTACTATTGCCTGAAGGGCTTGTGGCTTGAATTTTTCAGATGCCTCATGAAAGAACAGGCAGGCTAAATGCCTTATGGGCTGTAGAACTTCTGGGCTTGCTCAGCTTCAAGGAGAAATTCACTCCCAAAGGGGATGTGAACAGAAAAGTGAAGTGGGGTTAAGTTCCTTTGTTGACACAGCACTCCTTGGAGAACAGCATTTTAAACTGGCTATTAACCATGCTGCTAGAAATCCAGATCATCTCAGCCACACCATGCAGTGTTGGAGTCAGCAGAAGGGATGGGCAGTGTATGCAGCCTTTAAGGCAGCATTTTAAAGTCTGAGGATCATGAGGGCAGATGGTGCTGTGATGTGAGAGCCTTTTACCATTGGATTTATTTTTTTTTATAAACATACGGTTTGTGTGTTTACCTACGGTGACTGCCTGATAGGTCTCTGCCCTCCTAGTCAATAATGAGGTGACCATGGCATGCTGTAAAAAATTAAATGAAAAGTCAGGTGGTAAACAAGAAAAAACGTTTTTTTGGCAGTATTTGACATCTTCCCCTGTGAAACAATGTGCTGTGCCTTGTGTGGAGGCTGATCTTCCTCCCAGCTCCCTACACAGGGTCAAAAGTTCTCTACTAAATTTCTTGGATGTTTCAGATGCTCTGTATGGGGTTCATGTGGCAAGCTGCAGGGGTGGCTTCTCTGAGAGGATGCCAGACGCCTCCCCTGTGTCCAGCAGAACCAGTGTCAGCCAGCTCTGAGATGGACCTGATGCTGGCCACCCAGCATCCAGTCAGGGTCAACCCCCAACAAAGGTTTTTTTAACAGTAATTCAGTACCTGTGAGCATTTTGAACTTGATCTCTGTGTATCAGGGGTTGAGAAATGCAGGTTGTAGCTTATTTCCAATGCTTAAATTTATGATTCCAGGAATGTAACCTGGCTTTGACATTGTAGTGTGCCCTAAGGCTTTGTGTTCTTTGTTCCTATGAGTCCTGGAAAAGGGAGAGTTCCTTTGGGCACTTATATCTCCAGGATGAAAGAGTTGCAGAGTTCTGGTGAGTTCTGGGCTACCCTGGGAGCAGTGGGCTCAGGGAAGCTGACCCGTGGTGGTGCAGCAGCTCTGTTTTGCCTGCTGGGGAAGGGAACTGAGAGGCTCACCAGCTGTGTTTGAAGGTTGCTGAAAGAACAGCCTGGTTTTATGCCAGCAGTGACTGGGTTTGGTGTTTGGGTAGATTGAAACCACACATGATGGTAGTTTTGAGTCTTTGCATTACATGCTTGCCCATGGGAACTGGAGACAAGCATTTGAAAGAGCTTTCTGAGCAGGAAAACATGCTCTCAGAAGTGTTCTGTTTTGTACACATCATCCAGTAATCTGTATGAGGACAAAAAAAAATCAGTAAAGGGAAAAAAAAAATGAAACAGAAGATACAAATTAGGTGTAATTTGAGGGTGGAGGACAGCTGTTGGATACAGCCTTGACAAAAAGGACTGGTAGGTCCATCTCTGGTTTCTGCTACCATCTGTCTGTCCCTCTCCCTCTTCACTGTGCTTCTCCAACAAGCACTAGAAAATGGAAGAATGGGATTCTTCTTTCTGAGTGTAGGTTTTTTTCCAGTCAAGCAAGAAGTAATGCAGCCATTTCTCTTAACAGTGAGGTGAAGTTGGTGCCTGCAGTTGCACATTGTTGTCTTTTAAAACTCTTGTTAGCCCTTGTAATCTGAACGCTTCTGAGCTCAGCTTTTAAACCCTTCGTGGCATGGTGTGGAGTTGCAGCTGTCTAAGTGTACTGGAGATACTGTGAATTCCTGGACAGTGCAATATAAGGGGTGGCTCCATCAGGGAGCATGAGCGAGGCCTGTTTGGTGTTAAATGCTATGGTGAGATGTTAGAGGCTTCTGTGTTTGGGGACCAGAGTTGTTCCTTAGTGGCATCAAGTAACTGCCAGTAGGTTCTGCTGCTGCACAGGGAAGAATTCCTGACACTCAGGCCTGGAGAATGTCTCTGGTATCTTGTTAGTAGCTGGTTTGTACATATTTTTCTAGCCTGCAGAGTTAAAAAGTTCCTCTTGTTTAGCTATTAAAGTTAATTGTTCATATTATATGAAACCCCCTCAGAACCTCCTCTGTTCTGATTGTGCTGCTTAAGAACATTCTTTCCAAAAGTTAGACATGTCCTGATCATGAAAACACAAGACCACTCACAAAAAGTGCTTTTCAGAAGTGTTAAAAAAAAAAAAATGAAGATGAGAGAAAGCACTTCAAGCTAAAATGTTTATTTTTAGTATAATTTGTAGAAACACTCCTTTTTTTTTTTTTTTTTTAAAGCACTGATTTGCAATAACCAAGTGATTTGTTAGTATTTTGTAGCCAGGCTGTATCAAAACACCTTTCAAGGTAAATATGTGAAATAATGCAGAGGAGAAGCTGAACATCCAGTGCCCTAGCTTTCTGTCATTTCCAGAATGGTCAGTCCTTGCTCTGCTGAATAGTAATGAAATGTTAGGCATTGAGAAGTCAGCTGGGCTTATCTCTTTTCTTCTGAAAACACTTTTCCCTCATGACTGTGTGCTGAAAAATGGGGGAATTTAAGTCTTTTGACAACCTGTGATGGTTTTATACAAGTTCCTTGTACAAGAAATAAATCATTGCAGAAAAAGAGTCTCTTTCAATTACCTGAATCAGCTCAGGAATGATGGATGCATTTTCCGTAAGCAGAGACCTAAATTTACCCCACCAGATTTCAGACATGAGCTCGTGTGGCTGCAGTTTTGTACAGGTCTTTCCACTAAGTGAAATAAAGCAGTGCTTCTGCTTGAGAAACGTAAGAAATCTGAGAGTCTAGGAGACTGGAATTCTGAGGCAGTTGTTCAGCTTGACCTCTTGACTTCTCTGATTCTTTTCCTGTGACCTGGTAGTTTTAATTTCAGGATGTATTTACTACTACAAAGCTATAATAAATGAACCTTAACTCCCAAAAGGGAAAGGGTTATCAAAACAAAAAAGATTTATGAGAATAAGCAACTATTCTTTGGGTATTCCAGTTGTTAAACTGTGCTTCATGGCATAGAGACCTATAAAATGTGAGTTACCAGCATTTTCTTTCATGGGTCCCATCTCTTGGAGACTGTACTGTGAACAAAGAAAAGACCTGTTGGTGTCTTTCTTTATTCTTTGGCAGTTGTTTGTGTGGACACGTTAGTGTTAGGTCAGTATGTAGATATTTTTAGTACCCTAATCGGATGAGCACGTGGCCTTTTGAAAAAGTCTATGGTGAAGCAGCTGTCTCTGAGCATTTGGAGATGAGGGAGGAAGCCAAAGCACCCTTGGCAGAACAGCTGCATCCATTGACACAGTTGGAAGAACTGCACTTTAAGGAGAGGTTCCTACATAAAATACTCTAAATATTTACTTGCTGATGTACAGTCATAGTAATAGACATGAATACTTTCTTACTTGCTCCAGTACTTCCAGGGAAAAATCAATGCCTATGGTTGGAAACCACAGATGCAGAGTTGGTGTATTTTTGACACGTTTGTGAGCAGCATTGTGGCCTTAAGGCAGCATGCTTCAGCTCCTGGTCTTTACCAAGTGAGAAGTACTGCATGAAATGCCAACTGGGATGAAGCAAACAAATGGCTTGTTGTTTCCATTGAATAATGGACTACTATACTTCTGTACTTGTGACTCAAATTCTTCATCAAGAGAACTGCCAATTCCAAGCTGCTAGAAAATAATGCAGATTGAAGATAAACAAATCATTGCCAGCAGCTTACTTGTTGAAAGAGGGTTCATGTTCATCTGAATGTATGTATTAACCCAAATCCTGGTGCTTTGGAAGGTAAAAGTATGATTGGTGTTGTTTCCTCTGATTAAAATAACACTTCCAAATCTGTGGCCCCAGAGCACTTTTTCAGTTTCCCTTACTTATGTGGCTCCTTTTCTGCTGTTCTTGTTCCTGTGTGTTCTTCACCCCTTTTCCTCTCCTCCTACTGTTACCATTCCTGTCAGGAACTGGAATGTAAAACTAAGTTACAAATAATCCTGCAAATAAATGCTTTTTGATTTGTTAAAAAATGTGGTGTTTTTTTAACACCATCAAACTGTGAAACTTTGTCTGCTGAATTATGTACTTACAAGGAGTGGAAAATGTAGTTTTACCTATTAGCAGCTGGTGTGCCAATCTGTAATGGAATTTATAATGTGGAGGAGAAAGTCGAGGAGAAGGAGCAGTTCTCTGTGCTGCAGGATCCACTTGAGCACATGAGCACAATAGTGAAGCATTAGCACACTGCCTGTTCCATGAAAATGAGCCCCTTTGGTGATTGTGCAATTAGATGATGCTGTCCAGCCAAACTTGAGACTTACCATCACCTCCAGATCCTCTGTTTCTGTTCCACCTGTGTGGTCCAGTCCCTTGTGCTCCCTTGGTCCAACTCGCAGCTCTAAAAGCTGCATGACCCTGGCTTGGAAGGATTTTTTTGTACATTAGGTTTTTGACATGTTAGCAGGGCAATCAGCTGGAGTGAATTGTCTCTAGGTTATAAAAAAGAAAGAAATCTGAAAATAATCACAAGAGTGTCTTTCAGAGGTGATTTCAAGCACTTGAAGCCAATCTGAGAGCCAACCAGAAGCAGTAAGTTATGGTGGGGTTATTTTCACACGTGCACTGTGTCTTGCAGGTGATGATGAACAATCTACTGAGATGGCTGCAACGTGGGAAGATGAGAAGGTGACTGAAGCTGCCTCAGATGGTTTTGTTGCTATCAAAATTGACACCAAAAGGTTTGATCCTGTTCTAATTCTGTCTCTTCTCCAGTCTTTCATTGATGATGATGAGAGTAGGAAGCTTTTGAAGTCCTCGCCCTGATGTGGAAGTAATCTAAATGCAGGGTCCCAGAGCACAGGGGAAATCAGTACTTCTGAAGCCACTGGGGCCTGAGAAAATGCCCAGTTTCCAAATGCACTGTTGTCTTGTGCAGAATATTCAGTGACTATTTTGGACTGTATTTCAGTAGTAGTGAGTAGCTTGAGATACCCCTTTTTCAACTGGGACACACAAGTTAGATAAAAAAGCTGGAATCAGAATGCCAGCACCCTTGAGGCAGTGCTTGATTTGCCAAGTTCCATAATGAATTTCAAAACTCTTATGAATTCAGAAAGATAAAAATCCCAGAGAAAATGTGTTGGTTCCTGTTACACATAGAATAGAGAAGCACTGAAGTTCCTGGGTAAATAATGATTTTTGTTATGTGTAAGTGTTCATTCCATGTGCAGAAAGTGCATTGACATTTCCAAACCTGGCATTAGTTTGCAGTGCTCTATAGACAGGTTATCATACTTAGTCTATTAGTTGTACCCTGCAGACTAGATGTCTTTTTTCTGAATTGCTGCTTAGCTCCCTTGCCCTAAATACTCTGTAGTCAACTGTGATAACCAGAGATTGTCACCATGTCAACACTTATGCAAAATGCTAATGAGAAGATGCAATGCAAATTTGCTTTTAGTGTTCTCTCACGTATTTAAATAGTTGTGTGTGTGGTAATAGGACAGTTATTTTTATGATGAAAGACTTAACCTAAAGTTTTTGCAAAGTGACTGCTCCTTCTAAATGAATCCTTTCTTTTAAACAGTGAAGCATGCCTGCAGTTCTCTCAGATCTGTATCCTTTGAGATCCATGTGGATGGTACATTATGACTGCAGATTGTTGCTCTTTACAAGTTCATATTGTTCTTAAGAAAAATATGTACAAGCAGAATTACTAAAAGGCTTCTTATGGCAGAAAAATATGCAATAAACTGTGCTGTTGAAAGATAACATCTATGTAATTCAACTTACTGACAGTTCCTAGAGAAGATTAATAAGTTGGGTTTTTTTATGTTAATCCTATGTAATTTTCCAAGTAGAAAATTATCCAAAGCCTTATGTAAATAACCATTTGTATTCCTGACCAACATTAGAAAACAAACATGCAGTTTCCATTTCCACTGAAACCATTTCAAAGAAAAGAAAAAATACTTAGCAGTTGAACTTAGCAGTAGTGATTTTTTCTTCTCCTGTGGCCCTAACTACTGGCAACTACTAACTACTACAGGTGGAGATAAGAGTACTGGACTAGAAGGTTCTGTGGGAGGGACTTCTGCTTTTCCTTTCAGA
This sequence comes from Ceyx cyanopectus, assembly GCA_013401355.1. Classification (NCBI taxonomy): domain Eukaryota; kingdom Metazoa; phylum Chordata; class Aves; order Coraciiformes; family Alcedinidae; genus Ceyx; species Ceyx cyanopectus. The sequence continues at coordinate 89,846 of VYZU01037877.1, forward strand.
GTTACTTTATAAACTTCAGTGATTTGTTGCCCTTAACTGTTGCCATGCAGATCCTGTAGTGTGTGTCCCATCGAGTTTTTTTATAGGAGACAATGGAATCCCTCTGGAAGTCATTGCTGGCAGTGTTTCTGTTGAAGAGCTGGTTACCAGAATCCAGAAGGTTAAACAGGTAATGCCTGCTGAAGACTGCACCTTTCAGATGGAGCTGGGGGTGCTCACATGCTCAAGGCAGCAAGAGATGTCCCTGGCCCTTGGCATGTGCCTTGGGTAATTATGAATTACTGATTCTATATCCTTCCAATATGATCTGCAAACAAATTTAATACACAAATTCAACAGGTTGGAAAGCACTTGCAAAAGTGAAACATGATGTTTTTTTGTTTCACAGATTGTTTTAGATCACATGTGTTACCTACGGTGTTGAAGAAGTATGTCAAGAACTCCAAATGGAATGACATGCTGATTCCTCTTTCAATAAAGTTCATACATGCTTTGTAATACTGTCTTGTAATGTGGTTTGATAAAATTATGCTATGGAACATAGGTAGTTTTATTGCTTTGATTTCAAGAGTAAGATTAAAATAAGGAAAAAATACAAAATGTATTATTGCATCACACTCAGCCACATGTGATCATTTTTGGTTTATATTTTAAATAGGACTGATTCTCCAAAACCAGTTTAGTCTTGACCTTTGAAACTGTGGAAAATATTCAAAGTTTCATAGTCTTGTGGATTTTTTTTTTACCCAATTTCTTAGATGCACACAGTAAAAGGGCAGCCTTTGGAAAATGGAAGTCAGTCATCTGCTCCATGTCCCTCCCCTCAGTCTGATGGTGTTCCAGAAAATACACAATCCAGAGCAGTGGAATTTTGTGACTCTCCTGTTACATCTGAGACAATGAGACCTTCTGCTGGTAATGTATTTTTACACAAATGCCAGCTTGCTTCTGAAATAACTTGTTAGGTGATTATAGATAAAAGGCAATATATTGAGTTGACTTACTGAGGAAAACTTGAGTACCCCAGAATGTTTCTTGCAAGTCTAGAAGGAAGAATAACATCTCATCCTTCTCCATTTTCAATGAGTGAGAAATCTGGTTTATAATACAGTAAAAATATGCACACTTTTTTGAACTGGGATTCAATTGTAACAGTTTCTCTGGGTTAGGAACCTGTAACCAAATTGGTTGCAAGGTCAGGGGAGTCTAAATAGCAGAACCTTGTATTATCTTAAAACACCCTGGTTGCTATAAATTATGGCTAATAATGAGCATCATCATGTTCTATGATAAGAAATACACCTCTTATTGTCTCTTATGCATTGCTTTCTTGTAAATCACTTGAAGATGCAGCAAATTCAGGTCAAGCAAGCCAGGAAGCAACTAATTCTGTAGATGAACACGTGAGTGATGCTCAGTCTGCAAATGATCTTACACTCAAGGTAGAAAGGTGAGTCTTCTGCAGACTTGTACTTATTGTATCTGTTTCTCAGGATGATTCTGGTGCTTTTTTTTTTATCATCTGGCAAACATTTATATGGTCATCTTTTTTATGATCTGACTTGTTGTTTATTCATGCCTACCCTTTCCCCACACTTAAAAATGTTGTCAATTACTGTGTTTTTTTAAGTCAGTCCTTATTCTAAGGCATCTTTCTGGGTAGATGAGACAGATGCATGTGCATCTATGCTAGTGCTCTATACTGTGCACTTTCCATTTTAGGAAGTGATGTGCTGAAGAAACCAGATGACTTAAATAGCGAAGAGCGTGAGGTTTAGTGTTTCTCTTACCACAGATCACAAATGGTATTTGCTTAGTGTATGTCTTACAAGTTGGTTCAGCAGTAAGATGTAAGATTGTTCATTTACTGAACTGAAAAGGACAGAAGGAATGGGTTAGAACTCCATTAAAAGTTGGGAAGTCGGGTGAATCCCCACCCCAGCTTTTTCTGGACAGCACACCCACGTGTGAATGAGTCACTGTTCACTTGGTGTCAGCTCTGTCACAGCTCGGGTTCCTTCTCATCTGTTCTGTTCTTCTGCAAGTGTTTGCAAATGCTTTGTTAACACTGAAAAATGTTAATAAAAGATAACTGCAATTTTAAGAGTTTTCACTTCGTTCTTATATTTAGACTAACAAAAAAGCTCGAAGAAAGACGAGAAGAGAAAAGGAAAGAAGAAGAACAGGTAGCATAAAAATATAAAACCATTTAGGGTTTTTTAATGCCCTTATTTGAGTAAATGCTTAGCTCCTTTTTAAACAAATGTACTTCAGTCTTGTCTTACTCTTTTGTAAGGCAGTTTCGTGGCTCAAGTTGTATGTCTCTTGTTTATTCAGAAGGAAATTAAGAAAGAAATTGAACGGAGGAAAACTGGTAAAGAAATGTTGGAGTACAAAAGACGTCAGGAAGAAGAGTTGACAAAGCGGATGCTGGAGGAGAGGAGCAGAGAGAAGGCAGAGGAGAAGGCTGCGAGGGAGCGAATAAGGCAGCAGATTGCCATGGTATGTGTCTCAGCTGGAGGCTGGCTCCTGCAGCTCTCCAGGGCCACAGGTGTACTGAAAAGATAACAGTGTCTCTTCAGTAGAACTTTGAAAGATTGTCTGCTTTTCTGTTTGGAATCCTGTGGCCTCCTATTGAAACAGTTTGTGTTTGGGGTTTACGCAGTGTTTCCTGTGTATAAAACGAAGCTTCTGCTTTCATGTTCATGAGGAGCTTTTCTAGCTGAGCAAACACACCTACTTTTCTGTCATACTGCTTGAGTATGACAGAATTCTCATTCAGTGGAGAATTACCATTTAAATATAACAGTAATTGCAGTTTAAGCACAGTTCTGGAGCAGAAGCGCAGGAAGTATTTAATTGTGGAATATGCAGAATAATGCTTATCTCAAAATGCTGAGAATTATTTTCTTTGTATATGTGTATATATATTTGTGTATATATGTGTGCACACATATGGATATAAACAGTTTGTAACAATTGAAATCCCTCCTCCTGGTCTAGAACAGTTATGACAAGTTACATTATTATAGTTCTAAGATTTTCCCATTATCTTAACTAGAGTGTTGAAACTTGCATCAGAAGATTGTCTATTAAGAACTATTTGCATGAAGTGACTTGTTGAAAAGTGTCATGTTGGCTAATGAGGTGAGATGGGGCAGTTTGGCAGTGAAATAATTCACAGCAGTACCATCTTTCCTCCATATGGCCTGCCTATATCTGTGTCGTTGGGGCTGAGTACATATCATAGCTCTCTGTTTTAAGGATGATTAAGCTACGATTTATGGTAAAAATTAAGATTTCTGTTTGGTCCTTTCACAGGATCGAGCTGAGAGAGCAGCTCGTTTTGCAAAATCCAAGGAAGAAGCAGAAGCTGCCAAAGCTGCAGCTCTGCAGGCTAAACAAGCTGAAATAGAGGCCAGAAAAGAAGCATCTCAAAAGGAGCGAAGGTGAGTTGCTGCACAGAAAAAGAAGTGCATGATGTTTTTGGGAAGAGGAGTAATGAAACTTAAACATTTAATAGATTAAGATGTATATTAAATCTCTTGATTGATGACATGTTGAACTGTTTAAATAGTGACATAAAAAGTTGGCTTTCTTTTGTAGTATTATTCATACCTATATGAATATTATGTTCTCTGATAATTTCATCCTTTTGACATTCCTGGTTATGAAGCACTAACCACCTTTCCTTGTATGTTACTTGAGTTAGAGAAGAGCTTTTTCTGTTCTTTGATTTAAATCCTGTTTATAATGGAGCTAGGAGGGGAAGTAGATAAGGTGAGAATGTGATGGACAATGAATAGCTAACACCAGAACTGTGCTGGGGAGCCTGTGTGCAGGTGCCTTGGATTCAGCAAGGTTTGTCTGGGCTCCTCAGCTCTGTATGTCAGAGCAGTCTCCTGCCTTTCCCAGCACTATTGTTTTAAGAGATACTCTCACCAATAGATAACTTATGTGGAGTTATGGAGCCAGAGTCTAGTACTGCCCCTGAACAGAGGGCAGGCATGGGAGTAACAGCCTGTGTTAGTATTGAAACTCAAATGGTAATGCTGGGCCACAGCAGGTTGAATGTAGAATGACTTGCCAAGCCAGCTCAAATATCTGTGCCCTCGTTGTACAGCTTCTTGAAAAAAGAACTAAAGCAATACAGGCTACACAGAAGAAATATGGGCTTTATTTTATTCCTGTAGTTATTTTTTGCATGATTAATGTAAATATCTTGTTTGAATGGTGATGGACTCTGATAAATAGAGGGATGGATTGTGAGGTATAAGCAGGTGTTTATCAACTGTGGATCCAGGTTTACAACCCATCTGTACTGCCATAAATAGAGTGACTGTCCCTCTCTTCCACATTCCTGTACTACCAAGCTAAAGCACCAGGAGCACTTGTCTGTAACTGTTCTTACCTGACTGACCCTGATATGTCCTGCAGTGCAATAGCCAGGATTCAGTTCCGCCTCCCAGATGGATCCTCCTTTACTAACCAGTTCCCATCAGAAGCACGGCTGGAAGAAGCCAGGCAGTTTGCTGCACAGGTAAGCTGCTCTTTTGTTTTCTCAGCTATATGCTGATTACAAGTTGGTGTTAATTGTAGTGGAATTGTCATAAAAAATGTTTTGTTTTGTTTTTATTTGAAGGGGGTTGAGGTAGCAGCCTTCTCCAGTGCCACCAGCTGCCTTTGTATTGCTGCAGCTTATCATTAGTAACAGATAGTAGGATATGAAAAATCTCTCATTTCTCGTTATGAAGATGATTGATAGTTTGGTTTAGAACTCCCAAGTCATGATGTCAGGGTGTATCAAATGGCAGGGTGTACTCGCTCAACTGCAAAGCTGCAGGTACTTGAACAGTTACAATAATGAGATTTCCTTTCCATTTTCACAGATGGTTGGTAATGCTTATGGCAATTTCTCACTGGCAACAATGTTTCCCAGAAGGGAGTTTACCAAAGAAGATTATGGAAAGAAATTACTGGAACTAGAGCTAGCACCTAGTGCCTCAGTGGTGCTGCTGCCGGTAGGTGCTGGGCTTTGCTTTGGTTGCTTCTCATTTTCTTGTGATCACATTTGCATATTTGTTATTAGTCAGCCATTATAATATTGGCTTGAATTTTGGTCTTTTCTGTGTCCTAAGACTGTAACATTAGTTTTTGTCAGGACTGATTTGGAGGGGAATAGTGGTGGTATTTGCCTTAACATGTAGCCAAAGGAATTCTCTTGTGTCTGCTGAGCTGCTTGTAAATTACAGATAACATGCTTTCTCTACAAGTGCACAATTTCAGTATCTGACCAGTTTGCTTTGTGTGTTCATGACCAGGCAGGAAGACCTGCTACTTCTGTTGTTCAGGCTTCAGGCAGTGACCTGTGGAAGTTCCTGGGCACAATTCTTTATCCCCTCTTAGCGGTTTGGAGATTTATCAGCAACTTCCTGTTTACGAGTCCGCCCCCCTCCCAGGCTGCTGTGAGAGCAGCTCATCAGCAAGACCATTCAAATCCTTCAGCTTCTAGCAGCATGGAGCAAAGCAGGTAATCAGAACGGTTCAAGCAGGAACTGTTCTCCTCTTTTAGTGGGGACTGAACTGTATCTGTCTCGTAACTGCTGCCCTCACACTGTAGTTTTTGGCCACCACCCTTCCAGCTGCTTAACCTGGAGGCTGGTGACTGCCCAAGGGTTTGTGGTGTTTATAGGCACGATTAAACAAGCTCCTTTATGGTCTGCTTCCGTTTCCAATTAGAGAGTAGGAAAGTGTCTTGCAGTCGCTTAGGAATAGGGATTCAGCTGTAACTACAGCTGAGAGCTTCACTTCAACTGTTACTGTGTGGAAAATAAAGATGTAGAAAACTAGATGTGGAATTACAGTGGTGGCTTCTACAGAAACTCAAGCAACTCAAGTCTCATTTGGACAGTGGAGGCTTTGTATGGCCTAGAGAACGAGATCTCCCCTGTAGCAGCAGTGCTGCTCTACCCTTGCACCTGGAGCAGCCACATACCTTCTGTGACAGGGGCCTTCCAGGGCAAAAAGATTCCATCAGTTTGACTGCTAAAGGAAAAGTTTTCAGCAAGATATTGCTTCCCAAGGAAATAAAAGGCTGAAGAAAGCTAGTACTGGGGATAAGAGAAAGCAGGGTGCATGACTTGAATTTATTGCATTTGCTTCTTTTGTGTAATTATTACCAGGGAAAAGTGTCCAACCTCACTGTCATTTGTACCCTAGGCAAGCTGTCAGGAAACGAGTCGTGGAAAAGCGGGGGGAAGACTTCAAAAAAGAAGGAAAAATATATAGACTGAGGACTCAAGATGATGGAGAAGATGAAAACAATACTTGGAATGGAAATTCTACACAACAAATGTAGTTTTGAGTAACTGCAGTAATAAGTGTCTGGCTTTTTTGTTTTATTTTGTTTTTCTTATTTGATCTAAAGCAACTAAAGGTTCTGGTGGGGCTTATTCTCCCCTGACTGAATTACTTAATTCTTACTCCTGCAGTGGAGTAGGGAATAAAATCACATAAGTCAGAAAAAAGTGGGTGTAGCTGAGGCCTAGAAGCAAAAGAGTTAAAAAGATTGAAAATCTCCTTCAGCTTTCATAATCATTACCCTATGGCCATAGAAAGGCACTTTTTAATCTATAAATAAATCTATAAATATTCTGCTACATAAATCTAAGGGCCAGATTATTAATATAAAGGTCATGGTAGGCAATGACTGATTACAGTGAGGGTTTCAGAAGCACTATAAGTAGCAAATTGGGTAACTAATTTATAACTTTTTTTTTTTTTTTTTT
>VYZU01037877.1:96643-142712 GCA_013401355.1 Ceyx cyanopectus
TTTTTTTTTTTTTTTTTGCTTCCTGCAACTGCAAGCAAAATCTTGTAGTTTTTAATTCCCCAAGCACTCAATAAACTATTTTCCAGAAAACAGAACTGTCTTCTCTTTTGAAGTTCCTCTGAAGTATTTGTGTCACAAGGAAGGAAGGAGATCAGACACTGAAATCTGAAATACTGCAGCCATCTTTTTGATCCAGCCTCAATGATCTTATGTGGGAGTCAGTCCTGTGCTGCTCTGGGAAAACACATTTGAAATAGCATTTGGGGTCCAGGCTCTGGGACACAATGGAGAAAGAGGAGTCTTAACATCAAATGGAAATGTTGTTAGCAGAGGACTGCAACACAAGAGCATGGAAGCTTTTATTTTGAAAGAAGGGTAGGAATGTTTTAGAAGCATAACAAACACTTCAAGTGAGAACTTCAGAGTTTACTCAGTTCCATGTGTGATCGTTTCCGTGATCTTTTGGATGATTTTCCATATTTGTATGCAAAAAGAGCCAAGCCCAGTGCTCCAACTGCAGAAAGAGCAAGAAGCACATACAGTGCAATTTCTGCACTTTGAGATGTTAAATGTAATCCCAGGAAGTTCACGGTGTCAGGCAGTCCTGGTGTGCTGTCTGTTGGTGTCACTGTCCAGGGGAGACAATAAGAAAGGATTAGAACACAGCCTGGGCTGACCTCCTCCAGGGGTGTGTGTGCATTCCTGGTTCCTGCCTCTGCCAGGCTTTCAGACTTGTGCTGCTCAGCAGCCAGAACTCAGAGATCAGCAACTTGACACACTTCTAGCTGAGTGAAGGCACAACTGAGCCTCTGGAGTGGATTCTCTGGCAGCCATGGTCATGCCCAACACCCCACACTAACACCAGGGGCTGGTCAGTGTGCTCCTCTATCTTGGAAAAACCTAAATGCCAAAAGAGTATTTCCAGAGGTTTACCCAGAGCACTGATTTGTATAAAGTATTCAAAATTGTTTAGAAAAAGGGGTGTGGGACTAGTAAAGGGGCAGCTGTTAACTGGAGAAGACTTCCTTTTTTTGCTGTGTTTTGGAGACAGGCATGGTTTGAGCTGCTATCACACAAAACAGTCACTGCTTTTGCACACAGACCTGACATAATTCTAAATGAATGTCCTTAGTCATAACAAAGAGTGATGATTCAAACTGTATAGGCACACATACGCATGATTTCTGCTGCTTCCCTTACCTTCAGGTTCCAGTTCCAGGCAGGGATGTGGGCCCTTGGCTGGGTCTGGAAAGCCGTTGCAGTTTATGACCTGTGAGTAATACCTGGCAGAGGCCTTGGGGTGCCGTGGCAAGCTGGGGTCTGTGAGATTCACGTGATAGAACCCAAACCTTTCATCAAAGCCCATTGCCCACTCAAAGTTGTCCATCAGCGTCCAGGCCGTGTAGCCTCGTAAGTCAACGCCGTCGAGCACCACGGCTGGTACCAGGGCCAGAGAGAACAGGTTAGTTGGGCAGCTGGGTGCCAGGAGGTGTCCCCACTAGGCCAGCAGTGGCAGGAAGATGCTCCAGGACACTGCAGCAGCAGGGTGTCATGTTCACTCAGGTTATTGCCACATTGGCCTCATTATTTTTGCTGTCTGTCCCTTGCTACTGCTCACATGTTGCCTTGGTTGCTTTGAGATAGTTCAGCGGGCAAGTTATAGCTAACGAGCACAACCAGCTCTGCCAGTCAGTACAGGAGACTGCTTTGCTCCAAAAACCAAAGCTTTTGTCAGTTAACAAAGGTTTAGGAACAGAGAGCAGAAGCCATCAATGTGTAACCAGTATTTTAACACCAGTTTGCGGGGCCTCGCTGCTGAAAGGGAGTGAAAAAGCACTTGCTGAATGAACATCTGGACAGCAGCTCCCAGTACCTCAGAGAAGCAAACTGAAAAAGCCATTCCCAATAGTTTCTTCACCACTGCTGTAACTGAAACCATTTTGAGGTTGGTTTGTTTTCTGCTTTTTAAAAAGATGCAGCTTTTCAACATGGCTGTAGTCAAACTAGGGTCAAAATAGGTCTTCATCAAGTAGTAGGACCATCTCTTGCCTCATGCAGCTATACAAGGGAGCTCCAGTTACCCTCCTAAACCCAGGGCTTGTTCCCTCCTTAGATTCCCTTTCCCTGCACACTCATGGCTGTCCAGGGGCAGTTTCTGCTAAACCCAAAGGCTCTCAGAAGTGGATGTAAACCCATGTGAGTGGTGTGTACCTTGCAAGTGGGAAGACTGGTGAGATAGTGCTGCTGTCTAGAGCTTTCAATGATCAGAGTGAGATAATGATTCCTACCTTTCAGTGCTTCGTTGATGTAGCTCCGGTAGTAGTGAGTTCGCCAAGTGTCATTGAAGTTGATGACTCCCCTTTCTGAGACCCCGTTTTCTGTCACGTAGATGGGAGGGTTGTTGTACTCCTCCTTTATCCACCTCAGTATCTTTCGGAAGCCAAAGGGTGTCACCTTTAGCCAGATGGAGCCAGACTTCAGCCAGCTTCTGTCAGTTACTGTGGCCACACCCCTGTGGAGAAGGACACACTGATCAAGGCTCCTGACATCTCCTTGGAGCAGGGCTGGGAGATATAGTGCTGAGCTCTGCAGATAACTGAGCCAGAGGTCACCTAGTGGTAAGCTGGGGAAAGTTTAGTGGGTTGTGCTGGTGCTCACAAGCCTCTAGAAAACCCTTCTCATACTTTGCTTTACATATTTTGCTTAAATCAACTATAGCTGAGGCTGTGATGTTAGCTTCAGATCTTTGCACTTTGACCCCATTTCTACTGGTCCATGTATACTGCAGTGCTTGAGCACACAAAATTGCCATTTATAGCTGCAGCCAGGAATGCAAGACTGAGCCCAGTGTCCTTCTAGGGTACTAAACCATGGGGGCTGGGATGCAGCAGCGCAGGGAAGTGACAAAGATTTAATATAGAATCTGTGGAAATGTTTTAGAAAACAGCCTGTGTTCACCCCCATTGTCTGGTCCCACCCTTACCTTAATTCTCATCAGAAAACCAGTAAGCTCCTCTTGTTTATCTTTGTGAAGCTGGGTACTGTTTGGGGATATTTTCCCCAGTACTGGTTATAAAAGCTTAAAATACCTGCCCCACAGCTTTGCTAGCAGCTTACACGGCTCAGGGTGTGACCAGTAATTTACATGCATCACTTACCTGTCGGAGTCATAGGACAGAATGCCAGCAGGGTAGTTTATGTTGTACGTTAAAACAGTGGTATAATGATTTAAACCAAAGTAGTCATATGTGCCCTTAATTCTTTGCTTTTCACTTTCAGTAAATTCTGGAAGTCTGCAATAGAAACAAAAACAAGCATTGACTCCTCCAAATATAAGTCTTCTCAGGATTGCCACTTCTACCTCTCCCCAGTCCTGTTGTATAAACTAAGCTAGACTACGCAATTCACGCTGCCTGCTCTGATGTTCTCCAAGAGAGGAACAGACCTCTCACTGACTGGAAAAGTGACACCTGATGGCATGAAATTCCTGATCACAGTCAAACAGGAATTCTGACCATCGTCCTGCTTTATAAAACAGTGGTTGCCCAGTCAGGAATGTGTTGAGATGAACCAGCGACAACCATTTGATTTCTCATGTGCTCACATCACTGAAATTTAGCACTTTCTATGAGAAAAGCAGGTTTCAGCACAGCAAGACAAAAGCAGGAATGTGCTGGGGCTCTTACCGGGACTGGCTCAGGCCCTGGGCCAGGCTGCGCTCCAGGATCCTCCTTTTCATCACTTCGTTATAATCACCATTTTTGAAAATGGGATGAGCAAACCAGCCTAGAAAAAACTAAGCCAGGAAATAAAGGAAGAAGGATAAATTGCATATCAAAACCAGGGATTTAACTGTTTCTTCTTTATGTGCTGATTTATAGGTATAACAGAATTTAAGACAAGACAAATGGAAATAGCCTGGGATGCCCAAACAACAGCAGTTATTACAGTTTTGTCACTGCAATCATATCTTGTCTCATTTCTGTTCCACAGCTAATCAGCTACCCAAAGAGGGCGATACAATTTCTCACAGCAATGCCCTCTGGCTCATGCTTTCCTTTCATTGAGATGCTGACCTGGATTCTGGGCAACTCCAGCACCCAGAGTGTTGCCATGAACAAACCCAGGAGCAGTAGGAAGACCTGAGACCAGGTGTCTCTGTACCTGCAAGAACTGTCTGGCAGAATCGATGTCCTCCTGTTTGTGTGGGTTCCTTGGTTCTGCCCAGTCAGAGTTGATGGTGATGGAGATTAATCCTCCTTGTTTTGCCCGGTAGGTGTCATTGTAAAGGTGCCAGGCCTCTGCGTGGGCCTTTATGAGGTTGTGTGCCACCACATAGGGGGCTCGCCCTGGCCGAACAGAGATGCCTGCAGAGACAGGGTGGCACAGGCTGTGGAGCAGCAGAGGAGCAATTCCCAGCTTTCTCAGCAGCTGCTTCCCAGGTTCACACTACAATCTGGACACCCACAACTACCCGCTGGTAAATGACTGAACGTGCAGCACCCAGTGCTCTCAGGCCGAGCCCCAGGCTGAGACGGCAGAGCAAGCCAAAGGTGCAGTGAGCAGGCTGTGTGGGATCACAGTAGACCAAACCCCACTTATCCCCAGCACGTGTTCCTTGCTCTCCCTTTGCAAGCCACTACCACTAACTGCTCCAGCATAAGCCAGAGCTGTGCCTATAGAGCTGTGAAGGTTCTGAGGTTATGCCCAGCAGTCTTACCTGGAGCAGCTGTTCCAACACCATACCCAAGATATGCAGTGTTGTAGGGTTCATTGAGGGTGATCCAAAATTTCACCTTGTCTCCCAGTCTCTGGAAAAGGAGCTCAGCGTATTCCTTAAACCTCTGAACTATGGTGTCATTCTCCCATCCACCGACCTCCTGCAGTGCCAGCGGGAGGTCCCAGTGATAGAGGGTTACCTGTGGGGTAATGGTACCTGTGAGCCCACGGACACACAGCTCCTGACCCTCCCGAGAAAGACAGCCAGAGCTGCCCTCACCTCACAAGGCTACAAAACACCAGGGATGATGAGAACCCCCCGCCCCTCTTGGGATCATTCAGCTCCTTCCCCTTGCACGGGGCTGAGGGGGGAAGAAAGAAGAACACCCCGTGCCCGGGCACCTCCTGCCACCTGTGTGTGGTCCTCCCCTGCCCACCCACCATGCAGGCGCAGAGCAGACACGGCGTTGATGAGTTCACCAGTGAGTTCACCGTCCCTGCTGTGTGACCAACCTTGCTAGCAGTGGGGGCTCGTGAGGAAAGAGTAATGGGACACCCACCCACAGGAGAGGTGAGGAGGACCCGGGAACTACAGGGTGGTCGGCATCACCTCAGTCTTTGGGGAATCCACTTCCAAGCACACGAGGGACAAGAAGGTGTATTAGAAACACCCAACAATAAGGTTATTGTGATCTTTCTGGGTGGTAACTTCCAACATATCACTATATTCCTGCTTCATTTACTTATGCAAAAAACATGCTTCCTTGCAAACCACAATGAAAAAATAATGCCTCTGTGAAGGAGGTGTGGATGGAAGTACACACATATAGAGCATCACACTTGCGTTCTGCTATTAGTAACCTGAAAGTTACAGTTTTTAGTTACCTGAGGCATAATGTTAGCTGCCAGAAGAGCATCGATGAGCCTTTCATAGTAGTTCAGTCCCATTTCATTGATGTATCTGGTGGTCCCATCAGGGAGAACACGGGACCAGGAGATTGAAAAGCGATAGTGAGACACCTTGAGGCTTTTCAGCATTTCCACATCCTCCTCAATCTTGTGGTAGCTGTCACAAGCTACATCTCCAGTGTCATCATTGCTGATTTTCAAAGGAGTGTGAGCAAATTTGTCCCAAATACTGAGTCCTTTCCCATCTGCTCTCCATCCTCCCTCAACCTGTAATTGAAGATGGAGATAGTGTTAGTAAACCTAAAATATAGGTCCTTCTTAGCTAGCAGAGAATTGAACCTGCTAGTGTCTGTCCCATGCAATAATTTGACTTACCAGCTTAAAACTAGAACTAGCAATGTTTCAGCTGCACCGAACTGGCAAGACCTCTTGGGCCTCAAGGCAAGACATACTAGCAAAGTACAATGTCACATCACACACATTGTTTCAGTTCACCTGCTGCTCCATGTTGGCTAGTTGTTGTGAAGCCCAGGCTACTGTCTCAATGGTATATTGAGAATGTCCTGTGGTATAACCATGCCCTTAAATATCTCCAAGTTCCTCTCTTTTACAGCAGTTGTTACACTAACCCTCAATTACAGTAAAACCTAATGTAACAGAAGTTGTAGGTGTCTCAACCAAAACTAATACTGAGTCTGCAGATACTTTAAGAGTCAATTTCCTTACTTGATATGCTGCAGTTGCTACACTCCACCGGAAGTTCTTTGGAAACTCCCCATATAGAAATTCATCTTCTTTTGGCAGCGGGATCCCATTGTTGTGGATGATTTCTGCATAGAACACAGCAGAGCGCCTTGGGGTTCTTGGCCTGCTGGGATTGTCAAAATCAACCTGGTGCAGTCCAAACCTTGGGTCATAACCATTCAACCACTCAAAGCTATCCATAAAAGACCACGTGTTGTATCCTCTCAGATTAACTCCATCCAACTTGTAAGCTGAAAGACCAGAAACAAACGGGAGAGCGTCAGTGGTATAATCACACATCAAATGAACCACAAGGAATCCACATGCAAGCACATACACACTTCTAGCTTCATAAGATGGCACTGGGCAATGAACATCAGGAAGAGGCTCTTCGTAGTTGGAGGATACAAAGTACAAATGGCCATGAAAAGGAGATCATAAAAAGAAGCTCTATCTTTATGTTGTGTTCAGAATATTACAAGACTGGTATCAATCACTTCTGGAAACTATGCAAAGGAATAAAGTAACCAGAAATCTAGAGTGGAGACACACACCACCCGAAGAACAAAAGCAAACACTGGTACCTTTTAAAGCTTCATCAATGTATGTTTTGTAGTAAAATATCCTGCTATTGTCATCAACATCCGACTTGGTCTTTATCCCCACCCCATTCTCAAGTATGTATATTGGGGGGTTTCCATACTCTTCTTTGATCCAGTTCAGAAGCCTCCTCAGCCCCCAGGCCGCAGCCCGCTGGCCAGCAATAGCTGAAGAAGGCCAGGAGCTGTCAACCTTTGTTAAAACCTCCTGGTCATACTCGTAAGAGAAGGGCTTCAACCGGGTTGTTGAATGGGTTACAATAGTGGAGGTGTAGGTGTTGAAGCAGAAGACATCTGCTGTGCCCCTGATGTATCCACGCTCCTCTGCTGTGAACACGGGCAGGCGAGACGATGGCAGGCTCTGCAGCTCACTCCTGTTCCCAACTTTCCACTTCATGGCATCGGGGTAGTCCCCATTTTTGAAAATAGGATGTGTAAACCACCCCACCAAAAACTGCAGGTACCTGTCTGCAGCTTCTATGTCCCTAGGGTCACTCGGTGTCTTTGGCTCAACCCAGTCAATGTTGGGACACAGAGCAATGACCCCGCCCTGAGTCGCTCTGTATTTGTCATCGTATGTGTGGTACACCCTGGCGTGAGCTTTCAGTAAGACATGGGCAACCCTGTAGGGAGCCCTGCCAGGGTCATTGACGTTGGGTGGAAATGCCCCAGTGCCATAGCCAGCCCAGGCAATGACCTGGGGTTCATTGAATGTAATCCAGAACTTCACCCTGTCCCCAAAGGTCTGGAAACAGAAGTCTGCAAAACTATCAAACAGGTCAATCAGTGCGTTGTTCTCCCAGCCACCAATGTCCTGGAGAGCCTGTGGCAGGTCCCAGTGGTAGAGAGTGACCATTGGAGTGATGCTGTTTGCCACCAGTCCATCAATGAGTCTGTTGTAGTAGTCAACTCCACGGCTGTTGATTGAGCTGTTCCTTCCGCTGGGGAAAATTCGAGACCACGACAGGGAGAAATGATAGTTCTTTACCCCTAAGGCTCTCAGCAGGTAAATATCTTCCTCCACCTTATTGTAGCTGTCACAGGCTATATCTCCATTATCATTATTCTTTATATTCCCTGGAATATGGGTGAAGTTATCCCAAATGCTGGGTCCTTTGCCATCAGCATCCCAACCTCCCTCGATCTGGTAGGCAGAGGATGACACACCCCATGTAAAGTCCTCTGGGAATGTCCCATAGAAGTACATGTCCCTTTCAAAGTCTGTTTGAGATGAAAACTTCTGCCAGACAACCTTTGCCTTGGATGGAACTTCTGATGCAGGTAAACTTGGCAACTTTGGCAGTGTGGGTTTGTGAAACACCGCCGGTGTAGCCAATCTGTCCGAGACGTTGGATGGGAACCCATTTTTGTCAATAACACTGGAATAGAAATAAGCAGATGCCTTGGGAGTCCTTGGTCTGTTGCTATCTTCAAAATTCACATGATGCATCCCAAATTTTAGGCTGTACCCTGCTGGGCCCTCAAAGCCATCGACCAGGGATCGAGCAACATACGACCGAACATCAACTGAGTCGAGTTTCACCGCTGTCACAAACAGGACGAGACACTGTTACTCATCTGAACATTTTCTGAACACAGCACAGCAGAAGAAAGACAACTGAAGAAAACAGTGTGATAAGCCAAACATCTACAATAGTCTTTTAGGGAAAAAAATCCAAACCAACAAAAATTCAAACAAAATAGCTGGCAAGAAAAGCAGTCAGCACTGTATCAGGAGCTGGTCAAATGCTTAGTGATAAAAATTCACAAGAAAAGAAATATTAGTCAAGAGATATTTGAGTACAGGACACTTGTGCCACCAGTATCCCTCCCCCTGTGTTGTTTTCAAGAACAATTCTTCAATTCAGGTACGTGGTGCACTTTTAGATTTAATACTGCAGTGAAACCGAAACACTACGTGTCTTTAGTGCTTGCCTATCCTCCCTGAGCACAGAGGAGTCTCTCTCAGCAGAACAGCATCTCCAGTACCGAGGCAAGTCCAGCATCCCTCCCCTCCTTATGTTGCCTTCAAAAAAGCACTACATCTCTCTCACTCCAGCAAAGTTCGCTTTGCATGCACAGTCCATCTCCTTCACTTCTGCTGAGGCATAACAGTCATTCTAAATCATGTTTTCTGTAGCTCTTAAGACTTTATCAAGATATTGAGAACTAGGTCAAGAAGATCAAATTCTGTACACTAATCACTAATCTATTTAGGAGACCATATTTAATAAAGTTTTCCTGTCAGTATTGATTTGTGTATCTCTAGAGAGTACCAATCATATCTCTGTTTGAAATCTCAACTCTTTACACCTGTCCAGAAGTTCTGTCACTAACATTATTTATAGATCAGTTGATACACAGTGTGCAGAGATACAAGCACACCTTGAAATTTTCTCAAAATGTCTGAGATATATAAATAGCTCCCTAAAAAATCTAACCTGCATTTTTACCTGCATTACAGCATCCAGTACAGGATGCTTCAGTTAGATCTGCTTAATCAGTAAAGATACTTCAGTTCAGTGGTGATCTGTGAGATCTCTGTAGGCAAGAGCCTGCCTGCAGGCAAGTCATCTTTAGGGAAGTTGAATTATAAAAACACAGAGACTGACAGTAGGGTCCAGGCTACATTTATCTGCATATATGAAAAACCTATTCCCATATCTAAAGAGAACGGAGAGTTCCATATCTGGACAACAGATAAGCTAAAATATATGAGGTCACACTCCATATACAACTGGCAGTTGACCTCCTACCACCATGCAAGTGGTGATGGTTTAGTGTTAACCACCATGGAAGGGACAGAATAACTAGTAGTCATTATTTAAGAAGGAAATAATAATTATCATTTCTCCATACCTTTCAGAGCCTCATTGATGTACTGGCGGAAATAACCCACTCGCAGGGTGTCATTAATGGGATCCCCCATGTCTCCTGTTGGCACTCCATTACCTGCTATGTAAATTGGGATCTTTGTCCCTGTATATTCCTGAGACACAAACTTCAGCAGCCTTCTTAATCCCCAAGGGACCACATGGATCCAAGAAGAGGCAGTCTGTGGCCACGAAGGATCCACATGCAAGGAGAAGTTCCCAATGCTCTCATAGCTTGCGGTGCAGGTCCCGTTTGTCACTGCATTGACCAGATGGGAAGTGTAATGGGAAAGACCAAAAAAATCTGCAGTCCCTTTCACCCAGGACTTCTCCTCATTTGTAAACAGAGGCAGCTGTGCAACTGTTGTGGAGCACTGCTGGTTTGCTTCCTGGATCTGAGCCTTCATGATATCTGGGTAATCACCATTAACAAAGATAGGGTGAGCAAACCAGCCGAGCATGAACTGCAAGTACCTCTCAGCTGCCCTCACGTCCTCAGAGCTGGCTGGAGTCTTGGGTTCAGCCCAATCCGAGTTCAGCACCAGCCCCACCTTTCCCAGTTGCCGAGATCGGTATTTGTCATTGTACAGGTGCCAGACCTTGGCATGAGCCTTGATAATTGTGTGAGCCACCTGGGGGGCAGAAAGCAGAGAGCTATGTCTCACATTGCTTCACACAAGAACTCTTAAAGCATTGAGATTATTGCCATGTGAGAAGGTTGTCTCCATCCAAAGAAGAAACTTTGGCAAAACAATCATAGCCAGAGTGCAGCAGGTTTTGGATTAGGCAGAAGAACCTGGCTATCCATCAACACCAACTTTCAGAATAGATGATTTCTGACACCTATTAACTACCCCAGCTTTTTGCAAGCATCATAAACCCAACAGGCAAACAGTTGTCTCAGAGGCCACATTAAGTTTGAACATGAAGTACAGAACCATCAGAGGACAGCAACCCAAGAATGGCAGCTCCAGGATCATAGTGAATGCCAGATCCCTACCTTGTAAGATGCTACTCCTGGGTCAGTGATTCCTGGAGGGTGCTGTCCGGTGCCATAGCCAGCATAGCTGATAACCCAAGGCTCGTGGAACGTGATCCAGAACTTGACCCGATCACCAAAAGTGGCAAAGCAGAAGTCTGCATAGCTTACAAAAGCATCTATGATACTGTCATTTTGCCAACCACCAAGAACCTGCAGAGCTTGTGGGAGGTCCCAGTGGAACAAAGTCACCATGGGCTCAATGTTAGAGTCTCGCAACTGGTTAATTAACTGGTTGTAATAATCAACCCCCTTGGAGTTGATGGTCTCATTGGTGCCAGAAGGGAAAATTCTAGGCCAAGATACAGAAAATTTGTACAGTTGGGGATGAAGACCCCTAATTAAGTAAATGTCATAGTTGGTTTTATAGTAGCTGTCACATGCCACATCTGCTGTTTGGTTCATGTGGAAGTGACCTGCATGTCCAAACTGATCCCAGATGCTCTCTCCTTTCCCATCTTCTGCCCAAGCTCCTTCAATATTAAAGGCACCCGTGGATGTGCCCCAGAGGAAACCACTTGGAAAAACATCTTGCAGAAAAGAATCTCTTCCCTGTTCAGACTGTTTGGCAAACATTTCCCAAACTGTTTGATAGGAGGAACGAGGGGCAAGAACAGCATCTAGGTTCTCTTGTAGAGTATTTTCTTTGCTGGAAATAAAATAAAAAGAAGTTAAAATCTGAAAGATGGGTGCCAGTGCCATAGAACTTGGAAAAACAGAAGTTAAAAGAATAATTTGTTTTTTCCATTCAGCTGACATAAGCCACGTAGGGTATGTTTGGTTCCTTTGTCATCTGATGAGTCCAACCTTCTGCCATCCAGCTAGCAGATGAAGTGCAATGAACTGCCTGTAGAGAGCTGAAGAGCTGTATATCTAAAGCATTTCTTTGCAGATGAAATCTCACAATTTATTACAACTACATCAAAGGTGCAAATAAAATCCTTGCAGTGTATAGCATTTTCACCTGCTACAGCTGCTCTCCTGGGTTTCCACAGGATAAGCTAAAACTCACCAATCCTGCTCCTGTAAGCCTTGGCATCTCCCTGCACAATGACTTCTACATTGCTGCAGGCACAACAGGCTCCTCCCACAAGAAAGCCACTGTTGTATATATTTATTTATGTTAAACTATTTTGCTCTTGAAAAGAGCAGAAGGCTTGGAAATGGTACTTGTTACTGTTAGCTTCAAGGTGCAAACTGGGAAACCAAGGATGAGAGAGTGGGAGAGGATTGAGGATTGGCTGTACAGCAGAAAGCCATTCCTTTCCAGGCCTTTCAGCAGCTAACAGCAGACTTCACCTCAAAACTGACATGTCTGCCTGCACACAGATTTCTAGAGGACACCATTTTATTACAGTATCTGATTTAAAGGACAAAAAACTTACCTTAAAAGATGAGATGATGAGTCCAAGAACTCATTAACATCAAACCCAATTGTTCGTGTCCCTTCTTTATTAATAGCTGAAAACAAACAAATGGTGAGTGCTAGACTTAGTTACAATTTAGACTGCACAACACCACTTATACATACAATTACACCTTTAGAAATAAGGTGCTTTCATAACTAATAGCTATTTTTCTCAGATCAAGTATGCTGGATTTTTATTAGATATTTACAATTTTATGTTTAAAAAAAATCATAGAATCATTTAGGCTGGAAAAAAAACTTTAAGATCAAGTCCAGCCATAAACCTAACACTGCCAAGCCCTCTGCTAAATCATATCCTTAAGTGCCACATCTGCACATCTAATACCTCCAGGGATGGTAATGTCATCACTTCCCTGGGCAGCCTGTTCCAGTGCTTGACAGCCTTTTCAGTAAAGAAACTTTTCCTAATGTCCAACCTAAACCTCCCTTAGCATGATGAAAAAGAAGAATATCTTTCCCATGCAGAGCTTAGCTAAAAAAAGTCTCCTCCTTCTTGAAATGTCACTCACCTTTGACAATGGTGGCTACTGGTATGAAAGGATTCTCTTCTGTGAAACCACAGTCAAGGAACTTTAGACTGAAAACCAAGATCTCAGTGTCCTTCCAGACATTCTGCAAAACCAGAAGTCAGAGACTTGTATGAAAAGAAGCATCAGCCTGGTAGTAAAATGACACTCTTGGCATTTGTTGCTTTTAACACAGAACAGGGAAGTTAAAATAATTTGTTAGAATAAAACAGCTAATCCCTTTACACCAAAAGACCTTATCAGCTTATCAAAGACTTAAGATGTGCAAGAGAAGGTTTTTTAGTCCTGGGCAGAAAAACTGTGCCATTCCAGTCATTAAACCACAAGAACTGCCCAAGACAATCACTCCAGCACTTTCAAACACCTGCTTTTAAGTCAAATAAAGCAGAGAATGAAGGGAGCACTATGCAGCTGGTCCCCAGTGTAGCTGTTGTCTGAACTCTCACAGCAAATCAGAACTGTTTAGACACGCATCAAGAAACACAAAATTCCCCTTCTATTTATGGTCTGTTGTCTGCTGCTGTAATTTGAACACTGTTCACAATGTTACCTGGAATTCACTCAGTTTCTTGTAGAAATCTGTTCCATTGCTGCACCAGTACTGAAGGCTGAGAGACAGAAAGTCTACAGAATCCTGGAAACAAGAAAAGAACCATCCTGGAGTAAAATGCTGGGGCTTTCCTGCAGGTGTTTAATGAAAAATATATAAATTTGTGAAGTGTTTGATAAAGGGACATTGCTGGAGTAAGAAGCCAGACAGCTAGATGGAAGCCCTTAACAATACAATAAGGACAAACTGAATACTGGAGGGGAAGATGCAATTTTTTTCTCTCCTTCTAAACAAAATAAAATTTAAACAGCTAAATGAATCTCTAATAGTGTTTTATTAATTTAACAATGATTTACAGCTGATATTTTAGTAAGTAGGACTGAAGAAGTCTATGATTAATCAGACAGACAAACCTTTGCAACTATGTGGTTTAGGTGGGACTGAGCAATAATCCTTTGGGGAAAGTTCACTTCAGAAATATTTAATCACTCCAAACTACAAGCATTATCCCAGTCAATAAATTCAAGGTAATAGATCATATTCTATCAAACCTTCTGCTGAAGTTTGAAAAACACTGATAAGCTTTCAGTTTATTTTTCAGTCCAAAGTTTTCTAGTTTAGTCAGCTCATCAAAAATAACAATATTCTTCTCTCTACAAACCACACCTTGCTTATATCCTGCAGATGTCATGCCTGTGACATTGTTTACCCTATCACTCTATTTGAAGGATTGTGAATCCAAGCAGAGTGCCTGCTCTGTTAATTCTTCACTACATCCTACACCAACATCCTCTAATGGATCAATAAACAGTTTGGTTTTTACAGAAAGGATGTTGTTGTCTTCGTAGAGATCATGTTCTCTTCGTGGCCTACCATCCCCATCACTTTTAGAGGTTAAAATCAAATGAAATGTGTATAATTTTGGAAATAACTTCCATCAAGGTTTTACCTGAAGAGAAACTGCAAGTAATTCTGATGAAGCATCATCCAAAACATGGTCTATTCCTAAAGCAATGGACATCTTTCCACCTTGGAAAAAGAAAACAACAAAAAAAGGTAGCATGGTAAGGACAAAATAAAAATTCCAGTCCTCTGCAGTTATTTGAAAATTGGCTGGAAATTTTTGAAGAGGTGAAACATCAGACGGTGCCAATTTCATAATATGATGATCTTAGAGGTCTTTTCAACCTTAATGATTCTATTTTGTTTCACGTTAGTTTATTTGCTTTTTAAAGATGAATAAAATAATTTCACTTGGATTAAATGAGAAAGGACATTTTAAACNCTCACATCCTCCCCATGGTGGCAGGTGAATCCCCTGAACCCATAGGGTGCAGGACGGATGGTGGATGACTCACTGTTTGGGTTGTGGTTTCTCATCCTGACAACAATTTGAGAATCGTGTTGCAGCTCTTTTTTGGCTCAGTGCCACCCTTGCACTGCGTGCCAGCCTGACCTTATCCAAGAGAATCAACCCACAGCCAACCAGGCTCTGACAAAGGAGCGAGGGCTGCCAGTGCCATCACACCTCTCCTCTGGGCAGGAGACCAGCTCAGTTGCTACCTCAGCAGCTTCATGCAAGCTGGAGGTGGGGGGCTGCTTGGCCTATCTGGCCAGAGGGGAACTTTGCTTTCTGCAGGTAACAGCCTCAGGGGTACAGAGAGGGTTTGCCTCCATCATAACAGGATTTAAACTGGGGGGTTTTGGTTTGTGCTTTTGGTTTGGCTGGGGGTTCCCTCACCAATCCACCTTACCTTGATGGAAGAAGATTCCAGCAACCCAGAGGAGTGAGATGAAGATCGGGAAGTACTCTGAGCAATTTCACGCATCAAGAAACACAAAATTCCCCTTCTATTTATGGTCTGTTGTCTGCTGCTGTAATTTGAACACTGTTCACAATGTTACCTGGAATTCACTCAGTTTCTTGTAGAAATCTGTTCCATTGCTGCACCAGTACTGAAGGCTGAGAGACAGAAAGTCTACAGAATCCTGGAAACAAGAAAAGAACCATCCTGGAGTAAAATGCTGGGGCTTTCCTGCAGGTGTTTAATGAAAAATATATAAATTTGTGAAGTGTTTGATAAAGGGACATTGCTGGAGTAAGAAGCCAGACAGCTAGATGGAAGCCCTTAACAATACAATAAGGACAAACTGAATACTGGAGGGGAAGATGCAATTTTTTTCTCTCCTTCTAAACAAAATAAAATTTAAACAGCTAAATGAATCTCTAATAGTGTTTTATTAATTTAACAATGATTTACAGCTGATATTTTAGTAAGTAGGACTGAAGAAGTCTATGATTAATCAGACAGACAAACCTTTGCAACTATGTGGTTTAGGTGGGACTGAGCAATAATCCTTTGGGGAAAGTTCACTTCAGAAATATTTAATCACTCCAAACTACAAGCATTATCCCAGTCAATAAATTCAAGGTAATAGATCATATTCTATCAAACCTTCTGCTGAAGTTTGAAAAACACTGATAAGCTTTCAGTTTATTTTTCAGTCCAAAGTTTTCTAGTTTAGTCAGCTCATCAAAAATAACAATATTCTTCTCTCTACAAACCACACCTTGCTTATATCCTGCAGATGTCATGCCTGTGACATTGTTTACCCTATCACTCTATTTGAAGGATTGTGAATCCAAGCAGAGTGCCTGCTCTGTTAATTCTTCACTACATCCTACACCAACATCCTCTAATGGATCAATAAACAGTTTGGTTTTTACAGAAAGGATGTTGTTGTCTTCGTAGAGATCATGTTCTCTTCGTGGCCTACCATCCCCATCACTTTTAGAGGTTAAAATCAAATGAAATGTGTATAATTTTGGAAATAACTTCCATCAAGGTTTTACCTGAAGAGAAACTGCAAGTAATTCTGATGAAGCATCATCCAAAACATGGTCTATTCCTAAAGCAATGGACATCTTTCCACCTTGGAAAAAGAAAACAACAAAAAAAGGTAGCATGGTAAGGACAAAATAAAAATTCCAGTCCTCTGCAGTTATTTGAAAATTGGCTGGAAATTTTTGAAGAGGTGAAACATCAGACGGTGCCAATTTCATAATATGATGATCTTAGAGGTCTTTTCAACCTTAATGATTCTATTTTGTTTCACGTTAGTTTATTTGCTTTTTAAAGATGAATAAAATAATTTCACTTGGATTAAATGAGAAAGGACATTTTAAACCACGACCTGATTTGTTTTGGGGATTTTGTCAATATATTTGCAAAGATTTCCACCTCTTGAGTGTAAGAATATGACCTGATTCTTCAGTTAGATCCGGACCTCTAAAGCTGTATTTCTGGGGAAACATCATGCCATAAATAAAGAGCCCCCAACCATGGTACAATGAAGATAAATGGTAGCAATCACAATCCCAGTTTTCAATGATATTGAAATAAGTAACAAGGCTTTGGAAATGAGATGGCTCAGCAGGAATCAAAGATTATTCCTAAATCTCAGTCCCACATTTGTTACTCAACACATATAATGTTTGGTCTACGAACAGTATGAGACTACAGTTCACTGGGAGCATCTGCTGATCCTCAAGAGCACATCAACAAGCGCTCTTTGAGAAAAAGCATATATAGGTATTATAATGTTTGGGTTTGAAGTACTAATTTCTGCTGCTTTATTTAACTGGAGGCTATTCTCTGATGCTTAAAAGATTAAATATAAACACACACATACACATGCACATTATCCCCAACTACTTTGGTTATCATTTCAAGTAAAATGCAATTACCAGTGAATTATAAAGCAATTACCAAGAAAAAAAAAGGATTTGAAGGAACTTGTTACTCGAGGGTTCCTGTGTAATCCTGAACACTGCCTTCATTTTCAGATTGGAGGTAGCAGTTGCCATTTCATCCATCCCAAACTACTTGTGAGAAATTCCCTTTTGTGGGAATTTGTGAGAAAAAACCCCTCCCTCTCCTCAATCCCCTTACCTGCTGGTGAGTATTTCTTGTGGTAGGCATGGTAAGCTCCTTCATGAGCAGCAACTATGGCCTGGGCTCTGCACTGGGAGTCAGCACAAGGCAGGCTTCTCAGCACCTCTGGCAGGTCGCTGAAGGTGAGCCACACATCCACCAGGTCCCCAAAAGCACGGAAGCTGAACTCTGCGTATTCCACAAAAAGGGGAGCAAAGCTGTTCCCATTCTGCCCCGTGGCCTGTGCAGCCAGGGTGCCAGGAAGGGGCCCGTGGTGCAGAACGGCCACTGGCCTGAGGCCGGCAGCAGCCAGGGCCTCGAGCAGCTTGCGGTAGCACCGCACTCGAGCTTCGTCTGCCTTCCCGGCATCCCCCTGGGGGAGAATGAGTGCCCAGGGCAGCTGCACTTTGTAATGCGTCACCCCCACCTCGCCGAGACGGGAGAAGTACCGGGGCAGCTCAGGAGCCATGAGATCTTGTTGGCACAGGTAATCGTGGGCTGCAGCCACAGCAGGGCCCTGATCTTCCTCAGGTAGGACCTGGTTCTGCAGGTGCAGGCTGGTTACCAACTTGCTGGGCAGAGGTCCAGCAATGGCAATGAAATTCTGAGGAAATTTCACATCTACCCCAAAGCTTGGAGAGACTAACAGAAGGAAGATAACTGTCCTCCAAATCAGCTCCATTTCTGGACCTGCTTCAGAAGTTGTTATTCCATGCTACTTATATTACAATAGGAGTAATATTTAACTGGAATTATCTGTTATACAGATAAATGTTCCCAGAACTATCTGGCACAACAATGATAACAAATCAGGACTTTCTATCAGTAGATAAATGAAAAAATGGACAAATACAAAATCACATTCAAAGAATTAGTTGGAGAAAGGTCATGTGTTAATGTTTTGACATGCTCAGGTTCCCCCTTTATGCTAGAATAACAACTGACATTTTCTGATACTGCCTCCATTTCAGAGGAAGATAAAATAAGTAGACAATGCTTTTTATCTCCTCTTGGTCTTTTTTGACTGAAGAGGAAACCAAACACAGCTCTGGATGAAGAGCTGTCTGCATTGCTGGGGTTGGGGGCCACCATGGCTTGGGGTGGGCAAGAGGCACATCTATGCTGTCACTCTTGGATGAAGAAAGAAAATCTGAGCCATGGCATCTTACCCACTTGGAGAAGGGGTTACATCAATTCAGGTGACAACATCCTCATGCCCAGGAACATCAAGGAATCCGACTATCATTTTATTGCTTTCCAAAGTACTCCTCCCTTCAACCTTGAGAGCACATGATCTCTCAGCAGGGTGGACACCTACAGATCACCTACCTGACCTGCTGCTGGGGGGAGAGCTCAACTTTTCTACTTTCAAATACAGCAAAATTGAAGAGATGGGAATGCTTACTCGAAACTGCTTTCTGTGCTGCTTAAATACACAATTGCTTCAAATCAACTAAACACAAAATTGTACGTAACTACATTGAAGTCAGTTCCATCCCCTGGTTTATTTCCTTTAACAACCAGCTTTTTGTCCAAAGCATACCTGGAATCATCTTGGCAACTTAATGCTCTGTCAAGCAATATTATCCTCAAGTTACAGTAGGAAACTTCTCTTGACACTTGCATTTGCACAAATAGCCAGTCTTTAAGCTTAGACAGGGACTGTAATTTGTGCACTTTAACCCTGTTTGGTTCCCAGTTGACTACTCATTTTTGTAGGAAGCCTTGAAAATATTAATGTGTTCACTGTTCTGAACTACATACTTTTGGGGCTTTTTTGGTTTTGTTTTTTTTTTCCCCCCCCTTGATGCTTATTGAACAAGTTTGAATGCAAAATTTACAGCACCACCTGCTGCTTATTTTTCAGTAGAGCAGTATCAGCTCAGGAAAAGCACCCCTCCTAGACCCAGGAAGCATATAGAACTGGGGAAGAAGAACAAAAGCTACTAACTTTCTCCATGTGAAAAAATATTTCCTATCAAACAACGATGGGGCAAGGATCATAGAATGAAATACAAAACACCTCCCTGTTCTTATTTTAAAAGTAAATTATGAACTATAAAGAATAAAATTAAACTGTTGCTGTAGGTGGGTGGCAATTTTTAAAGATATGTAGCATTTGCCAAGGTGCAGTTTATGAAAGAAATTAAAGAAGTTACAGCAACTAGAGGCAGTGCCCAGTGACAAACATTTATGATCCCTTCCATTCCATAAACATACTGAGCTTATAATAAAGATAACAGCTTAGACCAAGGCCCATCTCACTAAGCTGGGAGACTAACAGAAAGAAGATGACTGTCTTAGAAATCAGATCCACTTCTGCACCTGCTTCACAAACAGTTCTTTCACACTCTTTACACTTACCAAGCATACAGCTGTGGCATCTTTCATGCTACTATAACCTTACCTTATGTGCTGGAATCAGGTTGACAAGACAAATATTCAGGTATTTTTAAATCTTAATAGATTATTTAATAATTTCATGGCATATAATTGAGCGAATAATTGAGAACAACATAAATTTAAGTAAAATTTTCTTATAGAAAAGATTACATTATGGCCTTAAAAATCCCTCACAAATGATGACAGTTTTCAGTTCACTTACAAGTCAAGACATGCATCAGGTTGGGGATTTCTGACCTCCTGACTCAAAGCTTTGCTTTGGGCTTGGCTACTTTCAATTTTCTACTTTACATATGAACAGGAGCATGCACAGCTTTAGTCCATCTAAAAAGAAAGAGAAGCAATCAGAGTTTCCCATTTTCTATTACTGGAAGTTAAAAAAACTTCTTAAAAACCCCAGCATCTGTTATCCAAGACTTTTGAGCCTTCTTAAGGTATTAAACATTTAATCATTATTTTTTTCAGCCTCAACACAAGGCATAGAAAACAGCAATTCCACATATAAGTAACAACAAATTCACCCCCAGACATCTCCAGACATTTAATGATGGTTTATTTATGTTAAGAAAAAACAGTAAAAACCTATAGCATAAAAATTCTACTTGAATTCTACAACAAAATGCAAAATTCCTCTCATTTAAAATAGAAGCAACTGCAATAGCTTGATGTTGATCTTGAAAAGAGCTAATGAAAGTGTGTAATTTCTTTTAAAACTTTCCAGGTATGCTCAGTGTAAATGAGCAATCACATATTTCTAACCACACCTTGGTGCATTCCACAGTAAAGCATGCAGAGGAATGTAAGATGTTAGCTATACAGCCACCCTTGCAAGAAAAGAATGCATTTTCCAACAGGTCACTAGTCAGCTCTGCAATCCAGTTCTCAGCCCCTAGTCTTCCAGCAGATAGTTTGGGTTGACAACCAGGTATGGATCTTCATCAAAAGTCTCTGCTTCTCTGGATCCCCTCAGGCCTGACTGGGACAGTTCTATCAAAATGTGGTCCTGCAATAGACAAAAAATGGTATTCAAACAAAACCAGAAAGGTTTGTTCACATGTTGTGTAAGGGATCTCCCTTTTTATACTGGTAGCACCTATTATTGATGAATTTAACCCTTTTACTTGTGAACTTCCCTTTAACAGATTCTTAATCTTAACAGGTACATTCAGTGGAAATCTCTTACATATTTTATGCTTTCTGGGAACACTTCAAGTGGTTTTGTACCTTTAAAAGTGAAAAGTATTTTATATTTTCATACCTATTTCTTCAAAACCCCCATGACTTAAAAGCTATCCACTGAATAAAGTGTTGTTTGTATTCTGTACCCTAATGTGTAACTAACGCTATAGAAATACAGAAAAATATCACATACTTTTATAGGGACATAATATGGCACTTCGAACCTTTACTTGCACACATCTGTAATTTAGTTCCCTTCAATTATTTTCAGCAGGTATCAAATAAAGAGGGCATTCATACTGCACCAGTCAAGAACATGGAAGCACAAAGCATTTCTCAAATGAGGAATGTATTCTATTAAGAGTGAATCATTGCACTATGTAAGTTAAACCTTTTTACACTACCCACACCTCCCTGTACATACATAATGTGTAAGTCGGTGAATGACTCTCTCTATGATCTTCTTTTTATTTATTAGCTCTTCTTCAGATTCTATTTCAGATTCAATTTCCTTTAGATACCAATTAATAAGTTCACTCTTCTTTAATGATGAGTCATCCTCTTCTGCAAAGAAAATTTGCATAAACAGGGCAGCAGTAAGATACCATTCAAACTATAAGAGGAAAGGGTTTATATGTCAACATTACCATGCTGAAGAGAGAAACATGCTTTCTAAGTTGTTTAAGAAACATCAGACTTCCTTCTGTTTCTTAAATCATGATGTTTTGCACAGCAGGCTGTTGTATCATGGTTTAATAGGAGCTATTTAGATTGGGAATTGAAGCTTTTGGTTCTACACATCCAAGCTGCTTACAAATTATATGAGTAGCCTGCAATCCCATCAGCCTTCAGCTTCAAGGAAAAGCACCTGTAAGGACTCATACAATTTTCCTCTAAGTAAGGGCAAAGGAAAATCACTGTCACACAAAGCCAAAGAAGTCATCCTTCCATGTGTACTCAGTATTATGGACAGATTTGGCAGTCTCCACACCATTCCAAAAACTTAGTAGCATTGGTTTATGCTATGAGACAACAGCAGCCTTGCTGCAACTGAAATATTTCAGCTCTCCAAGAAAGGCTGAAGTCATTTGGCACATACTGGTAAGTAGACGCTCTAGGCTGTGGCTGCTGGCATACATTAAAGCTCTTGCTACATACACCTTTTAACTGCTGCTAACATTTCTAGCTAGGTGAAACCAGCATATGCTACAAATCCTTTCCTGGATCTGCTCCTCGACTTCCTGGGTTTTGACAAATGACCAAGATACCAGAGCTAGTAAGTCCAGGAAGTCGTATTTGTATTGTGAGATGTAACACAGCCTCATGTGCAGGTTCACATCTGACCTAACAAGTCTGGTGTTTCAGGAGTGAAAACCCCAACTGCAACAGCATGAGATGTAGTGACAGTTGTTCCTGGAACTCAGCATCTGCCATCTTTTTAACAAGCAAATTCTTACCTTCCTCTGCTTTCCTGAGGTGCAGCACCAGGAGATTAGAAATCCGCCGATACTCAGAGAAGCCCAGCCTAAGAGCAGCTTTGGGTGCAGCTTCCTTGCTCGTGTCATCACACTGGCCATTGACCCCATTCACAAGGCCATTGACCCCAGCTGGAGCTTCTGCCTCACCTGTTTGGACACAGACCCAGGTTTAAATCTGTAACATCTTTTTTGACTGTTTAATACTCTGTGTTGCACTGACCAACCAGATGAGTGGACCCACAAGGAGGCTGAAGTATTAAGAGAGTTAAGAACAAGACTCAAGATTCCTAAACCTTATTAGGTAAGAAATAGATGAGAAATTGAAGAGAAGCATAGACTCTGAAATGGTAATCTGTAAAGGCTGGAAGTATTTTCCCCTTTGACAAAATTCTCTACCAGTAATTTACCATTGACTCCATCTTGATCCTCTTGATCCTCCATTTGCTGTTCATCATCTTGGTCTAAATTGATGTCAGGAGTCTCAACTCTAATGATGGACTTATTCAAAAGCCTGAAAGCTTCCTTCACATGTTTCGGGTGAACCTGGGGAAGATTTGAAAAAACACATCCTAAATTGGTATGGTGGCTCTTTTAAGTGTTACAAGCCTTTTTTTCCCTCCCAATAGCTCCACAAATTGACCCCTGACTCTTGACAAAGGGTCTTTCTACCTGTCTCACCTGAGTAATCCTAAGCACTAAAGAGTCTGCAAGTGAAACTATATCCTACCACAAGTATTCTTGAGTTCAGACAAGGTTATGGAGGGAATAAGCAGCTTGAGGAACCTTTCAGGCTTTAGCAATCATGTGGAATCAATAAAATTTTTACTTAAGCCAGGAACAGTTTGAAGAAAGGTCAGTGGAGCAAAAAACATGAAAAAAATGGGTTTGAACAGAAACAGTAAGAAAAAAAAATTACTGAGACTTTCTCTGGAACTGAAAAGCAAAAACTGGCAAAATCATCTCTAGCAAAGCCATATATTAAAAGCTGTCTGAATTTAATGGAGTTCTTTTTAGAACCAAGTGTCCTTACACAAGAAATGAGCAAGTTTCTATCACTACATGTATCACATACCCCCATGTAAATGTTTCAAAAGGCTGCTGAGCTCTAGAGAAGGGACTGGAAGGATGGTAGTCATACTACAGTTAATGGCCATAACACAACATGTATTTAAACAGTGGTTGATGTGAGAAGGAGCTCAGAACACTGATACAAGTACTCTTAGGGAGGTTCAGATACTTTGAGAGGCTTTGGCTTTTTAGACTGCAGACAGAAGAAAGCTGTGAGATTATTATGCAAGATTAGGAGAGACACTATCAACAGCACTGGCAGATACTAACAGATGATAGTTCTCCCTGTTTGCCATCACTTAACAGGTAACAGGCTGAGAGTACCAACATAATTGTGATACAAAAACATGTAAGTTCTCAGTTTGGATCAGCTGATCTCAGTTTTACAAGATCTACTTGAAAGGCAGTATTTCTGGCATATACATTCAGACCCAGTATGGCCATATCACAAGTGAAAACACGATCCAAGCTTCTCTTACCCCAAGGATTTACACACGTACAATAGTCAAACAGCAAAGCCAGAATTCCCACAACACTGATACAAAGATCTCCACAAGCTTCTATGAGAGCCCTGGTACCTCATCACAGCAGTGCATACGGGCCATGGCCTCGGACAGCCGGATCATGCTCTCCAGCTGCCGCACCGTGATCCTCCAGCTCGACTTTGTCACCCCGGAGCCGTCTCGCTGCCGCAGCCGTTTGTACTGCTCCACTATAAAGTCTTCTGACTCCTTGGAGATCTTGGTGAAATAAAACAGTAGGACAGTTTGCCATGTTAGAGGAATTAGAGATTCTTCTTCTTGTTTTAGCCTGGCAGTTCCCAGACTAGCTACTGTTTGTCTCAGAAATACTCCATGCTGTTCACATGAATATCATTGTATCATCACATTATGTTAAAATTATATGGTAATAATCATTACAGTAACAATACTGCAGTAAGTACATTGACACAATTATTCTACAGCAGATTTTTGATCATCTGTATTTTTCTGTTCCACTACTTGCTTCTCACTATAATTCATGTTTATTTACCTTTTAGTCAGCTTTGTGTACGTACTTTTAATCTGAGTCTATTTGCACATACACAGATCCAGCTAGAAAATCAACTCCCTACCACACAGAAAACAGAATAGGATTTTCAAAACTCTGTAAAGGGGAGGTGTCCTCTCCTTCCATTTGAGAACTCCATTAGAAGAGCTTCTAAAAATCTAACACACAGCCCAGCCAAGCTGCTATTTGGATAGACCACAAAAATTTGTACTTAAGAGTAGTTTACCATGTTCTGTATTTTGCCACAAAGGAAGCAAAGAAATATCAAGGAACATTAATCTTTAAAATAAAGACAAACTGCTTAAGAAGTCAGTCAGTAAAACACAAAAATCTCAGCAGCAGCCATGTTCAATAACACCTGCCCCTGAGGTAGAGGAAGCTATGAAACAACCCTCCAGTTGTTCCAGATAGAGGTTAAGAGTTGTCACCAAAGCAGTTACGACTACTGATTAAAACAGTCTGAGCTGGGCTAGCTGGGTTTCTGGAGTACATGGCTCCAAAATGTGCTGTTTCAAGGTAACAACTGAGTTTACAGCTCCTTTCTTGAGAACATTACACTGTCTGCATTTGCCAGAAAAAAAGCACAATACAGAGCAACTGTTTTTTTGGACTTCCTTATATAGAACAATTTATACAAGAACATAAAATTACCTTTGGTTTAAACTGCCTTGCAAAGAGCAGATACCTTCTGATGTCATCTAAGGAATAGACACGATCCACAGATTCCTCTACTCTGGAATGCAGATCCACTATTCTCCTGGCAATGGCATAATCTGTAACCTGGGATGAAAGAGCTGTCAGATCACATCCACAACAGCCAAACAGCCCAACAACAGCTACATTCTTCCCTCCCATTCCCCCCCACAACTTGCTCTTCTCATGGCACACTAAAGTCTTTCCAGAAGCCAGACTCTCTGCCAGATGACCCAGCCTTGGAGATTTTTAATACAAGGAAACACAGCAGAGAAGGGATAAAAGTTTTAGGATTTATAACCTCTTGGAACTCTCCTGGGTTATAAGTTAGCCACAGAACAGGCTGAAAGCAGCACTTTGCAGCGTGGGAACTGCTTTCTTCCTATTCAGCCTGATCTGTCTCTTTCATCAGTCCCTTCTCAACAAGCTAATCACTCTGGGCACAAGAGCAGACAGAACAGTGCTGAACCAACATTCATCTCTGTAGCTCAAGCGTTCCCAAGGCAAACACCACAGAGACAGGTGGTAGCAGTCTCAGCCTTAGTGACCAGCCATTTGTAAAAATGACTAATGGTGTTAAGCTTGCAGGTCAAATTGCTACCAGATGAAAAGGCAGTATCCTTTTATTCAGCAGAGTGTGTTCCATTTTGCACTGCCAGCTTCTAACATCTCAGAAAGGAGAAAAGCAGAAGAAAGATGCTCTCATGAGATCAGCTTCACCTAAAATTTCAGAGGGCCACCAAAATGGTCAGGGGGCAGGGGCACATGATGTTTGAAGAGAGGCTGAAAGAGTTGGGTCTGTTCAGCTTGGAAAGAAAGTAACTCCTTCATTGGCAAGTACAAATGTGATGGAGTCAGATTGTTCTTAGAAGCACAAATCGACAAGGAATAACCAACACAAACCAAAACAAGAAGTTCTGATTCAATATAGAAGTTGTTACTACCATTTTTTAAACACATGAGAGGTGTTAAACATTTCAGTAAGGGCCTAGAGAGGCCACAGAATCTCCATACTTGAAGATATTCAAAACTCACCAGGTCAAGGTCATGGCAACAGTGACCTGCTTTGAGCATGAGGTAACACTACATACATTATTCTACAGTTCACTGAAATTACCTCATTGCATTCATCCACAAGGATAAAGAAGAGATCAAAGCGAGACATGATGGGAGCTGACAGGTTTATGTTCTGTTTCAGTGACTTGGATCTGTCATAGCGCCCGCCAACTGGGTTTGCTGCAGCCAAAATGGAGGTCCTGGCATTCAGGGTAGCCTGACAATCAAAAAGAAAACAGAAAAGAAGAATTATATCTTTGAATTGCAGCGAGTTGGTTTAACAAGTGGTCAAATAGGTCAGTGTAACACTTTTTAGATGGATTTTCAATTGAGATATTACAACAATCACTCCTTGGAAGAGCCCAAAACCTTCTAACCAAGTCTCTGCCCCAAGACACAGTTGGATGAATCAGTATTTTAACACTGTCACACTCTTGCCAACAATACTTAAAACAATCCAATTCTCATCTTTTTTGGAGCACGAGGCACAAAGCCTTTGCTGGCAAGTTGATCTCTGTCCTGCCAGTGAGGCAGCTGACACAAATCTGACAGATGACAGCAGATCAGCACAAGCAGCAGAGGTGATCATGCAGAGCACACACACCCAGGGGGCTAGAAAAAACTACCTTCACTCCTGCTTTAGTAATAGAGATGGTCTGCTGCTCCATTGCCTCGTGAATGGCTACTTGGTCCCGCACATCCATTTTGTCAAACTCATCAATGCAACAAACCCCCTGCAGTGGAAGAATAAAAACTAGTAACTCACCCAAATTCAATCACTTCTGGGGAAAAAAAGAATCATTACAGTAATCTGACAGTCTCAGTCATCCATCAAAACCATTCCAGGGATGCAGGAACCTCTCTAGTTCCTGGACTCACGTTATCTGCCAGCATCAGTGCTCCGGCTTCAATGACAAATTCATGAGACTCTTCATCTTTCACAACAGCTGCTGTTAGACCAGCAGCACTGGAGGCTTTTCCACTGGTGTACACAGCACGAGGACTGAACTCATCCACGTGCCTATGGAGAGAAGCAACAGTGAGGAACAGACTTTGAAAATCAGATTAAAATGTGCTGGAACAAGATAACTGTAAGGCAGTGCTGCTTTCCACCTCTCAGGCCAGGCCGCCTTCCTCCCTTCAGGAGCCATTAATATTTAGCTAGGCCCTCCCAGCTCAGATGATGTTTGAGCAAGCCCTGAAAACTAATCCTTATCTAACTGCAGCCCATCACAGGTCTGTTAATCACCTGT
Source organism: Ceyx cyanopectus (assembly GCA_013401355.1). Lineage (NCBI taxonomy): Eukaryota > Metazoa > Chordata > Aves > Coraciiformes > Alcedinidae > Ceyx > Ceyx cyanopectus. The sequence continues at coordinate 124,148 of VYZU01037877.1, forward strand.
GGCTACACCAACAGAAAAAAATAATCCTGCCCTCCTCCCATGAGTTTTCTGCTGACTTGACAAGCTACTGCAGCTCCTCAGGGGTCAGGTGAATGTCAGCACATGGGAAGAAATGGCTTCATAGCAGGAAGCAGCAAGAATGGCCACAGGCAGCCTGAGGCAGCTTTTGTGGTGCCTCTACATTTCTGAATTGCACTGGATGCTGCAAGGAGCTCAGTGTGGTAAAATAAAACCATATTAGGTAGAATTTCTAATAGAAAAGCATTAGAATATAAGACACAGCATAAAACACTATTAGATCTGAAAAATGCTTAAGAAATAATTGTTATTTGTCCAAAGTATTAGGAAGAATACAAAAATATTTATTTTCAGCTATCTCTCATATTTTAAGATGTGCAATAAACTTTGTATTTTTAATATTCAATGTCTTTTTGAAAACATTTGGAAATTCACACTTCAATAACTATGTAAAGAAAAACACTTAATTGATTCTTTGTTATTACCGCAGGGGTTTGTTGAGCTGGCTTCAGCCCTGTTCAAATACTTTGACCACATCCAAACTATTCCTGGAAAATATTCTTAAATACTTTAATTCCCTTTCCTCTGATAATGTAGAAAAAGCACAATACATACACATTTATAGCTCTAGTCACACTGGGTTGTATTTAAATACTGAGTTTTAATTTGATGCTTACTTTAGAAATTGACTCTTGGCTGTACTTGGATCACCAACAACACAAACATTGATGTCCCCACGCAATGAAGTGCCCTCAGAAGTGGTCTTGGGAACTCCTCCAAAAAGCATTAGCAGGACCCCACGTTTCACTTCATCATTACCTACCCCAGAAAAGACACTTGAGTGAAAATGCAAAGAAAACACCACATTCTTCCTATTTAAAAAAAACCCCTTCAGCCCACCAGAGCTTTAGAGCACTGCAGCATATCCACTCAGAATCTAAACACCCACTAAAACTGCATTTATGTGCTTGGTACAGTTTCAGGGAAGAATGACTCAGAAAGTGGCCAAATACATTTCTGCTACAGTAGCTCAGAGTATAGAACAAGTTCAGTGCATCTAAATTTTCAAACCAACATAAGTCCTCAAGCTAGCTGTGAGCTGGAAACAACTGCAAACACACACAGGGATGCATGCCCAGCACCATGCCAATATTGGGGATCTTTAAACCTTCTGAATGAAGCCCATACAAAACAGAGCTTATATCCAACTGTTAGCTGTTGGGTTTAGTAGTAGATAACATTTGCCATGGAGCAAACCCAACCATTTTGACTAGCAGTGCAGGCCTTGGGGATTTAACCCAGCAAGCATTCAGGAAATAGATTCTCCTTTTCTAGCACAAGCAATGCTGGAGGAGAGAGTTTGTGGCAGTTGGTACAGAGCTTTCAAGCTTTCCCAAAATGGCACCACACATACAGCAAAAAGAATTTATATTTTCATAAGGGAAAATTTCCCTCTCTGAGGCAGCTTTTGGACTCTTACCATGGATAGTGGGGAAGAGGCTGGTGCACAGGTTATGGTAGAGGTTCTTATCTTGGCTCATTTCAAAAACCTTCTCCCACTCTTTCACAGACATCTGGTTTTTAATGCTTTCTGCAGTCTGTTCTTCATCTCTGAGCTCTTTCCCACCAAACTAAACAAAGGAGATTAAAAAAAAAAAAAAGTACATGGTCACTAATGAATGTGAGTACTGTGGACAGGAGTTTACAGAAACTTGCTCTGTAAGCTGAATGGGAGGAACACATTCAGAAAATCTGACCTTAGGCTAAGCAAAGTCATCACCTTATGCCTTTAAAAACCAATAGATAATTTCCTCAGGGACAAAATCAATGGAATGTAACTTCAGTGAGAAAAACCCACAATAGATGCTTGTCCAGAGATTAAAAAGACAGTAAACCAGTGCAGCTTCCTTTGGTTAAAATTTGCCACTGTAAGCATTCTTCATTAACTGGAATTTACAAGGTCTTTCATTACTCTGGAATGAGGCAGGAAACTTCTACACCCAGCAAAAAAAGAGATGCCATTTTCATCCTATGTGATGGTGAAGCTGCCTGCACATTTATAGGTTATCATAAAATGCTAAAACCCAGCCACAGTATTGCATATTATGTTGTAGAAAGACCCCCACTTGTTACATGACAAACCAGATCATTGTCTTCCCTGTGATAAAATGCAGCAACAGGATTTGCTGGAGGAAAAGAAAGTGCTGCAGGAATGTATGAAATCTGAATGGAAATAAATGGACTGATTAGCTCTTTAGAATAAACTGGTAACACTGGCAAATAATCAGACCTGTGAAAACTGCTATGAACAACGCAGACAATGTTACCCATTCCTGCTCCCTAATCTGAGGTGAAACCACACAGACAGAGATCACCAAAACCTTTACACCTATTTTCTCTCCAAACTCACCCGTGGATTTGTTGGCGCAACGTAACAAGCTAGAAAGACCAGCTTGTAGGAGAGCTCTCTGACTCCAAGGGCACGAAGTCCTCGGACGCCTTCGGTTTCATAGCCCTCGGTCCCGGTCACCCGCGAGCTGGTTTCCGCACGCACCCCTGTCAGCAGAGCCAGAGTCAGGGTGGTGGTTCCCGTGCCAAGCAGGGGGGACAGGGCACCGAGGTCACAAGAGGCAGCAACAAACCTGGTGTTGAGAGCTGGGACACATCGGGCACCACGATCAGTGACCCCGTGAAGTCACATTTGTCACCCGCCTGTGCGGACTCCACGGCCTCCGCACGAAGGATCACCTCCAGGCTGCGAGGAATGCTGCCCCGCGGCAGCTCCGCCTGCGTCTCCTGGATGCGAACCTGGGCAGGAGGGAGGGAACACTGAGCTCTGGGCTGACATCACCAGACTCAACACTGCTTTAAAAGCCAAGCTGCTAAGAGAGTGAGTAGTGCTCTGTTGCTGACAGTCACGCCAATCATGCAATTCTTCTTGCAATGAGGCAACCAAAAATCCCTTTGCTAACCAGCAACTAAGGAGCTTTGGAGGAATTGAAAGAGGATACCTGGGGGCCACCATGACAACTCTGAAGAGTAGGAAAAGCAACCTGAAGCATCCAGTTAATGTGACTGACACAAAACATTACTGTAGGATGTGAGTAAATAACTCTGGAAGAGCAAACCACTTGCAGACACTGAAAGACACTCACATAAAAAAACTATGTGTTACGTACCTGCAACACAAGACTAACGGCTCAGATATAGGGGGTTTTCAGTGGCTTACTTAGAAAACAAACATCTTGCAACAAAACCACTTGGATACTATTATTCATTTCCCATACATAAGCCTTCCATAGACAGAAATTGCTTGCAGAAATTCCAGTGCCTTTTCTTGAGGTCTCCTCTTGATGTTAACAGAACCAAAATTAACTGTCTTTACTGCATAACAGCACAAACAACATCTTTCAGCTACCACGGGAACATTACTGCTGGTTGTCATCCCTGAACCTTACCACCTTACCTTTTGGAAATCAACAAATCTTGATTTGTTTGTGTCCAGCAGGAATCTCCTTCTATTGGCACAGACTGGGTTTCTGCAGATGTTTGGCTGGGTGTATTTAAACTGCTGTTCCACATCTTTAATCACTGTCTGGCAGTCGAGGCACAGGAAGGTTCCACTTACAAGCTCGGGATGGACCGGGTGGGTCCGAACCACCTGCCCACTGATGCGCATCAGCGAGCCGATTTTGGCTGATGTCAGCTCTCGTATTCTGGTTGAAAGAGAGATTCACAGGGATTAAATTCCTAAACTGAGTTGACATTTCAGGCCCAGAGTTCTACCCCAGTATTAAGACACAATATGGTTTCATCCAACCTGTGTCTAAAGAGGTGCTGTAACAGCCAAAACAAACAGTTACTAGAACATAGTCTCATTTTACCACTTCACACAAACTTTCAGATTAGTACAAGAGGTCAAACCCATGCTAAAGTTACTTCACTGGTACTTAAAATGAAACATTGTAAAAGAATTTTAAATTAGAGAAGTTGCATTTGTTTGTGGAATCTGATCAATTTAATTATCTGAGTATGATTCACCAAAAAAAAACCTGTTTCAAAAAATATCCTGCAGAAGCTCAGAAAACTTCTTCACAATTATATTGGTCAATCATAGATTAGGGGTTGGAAGGGACCTCTAGAGATCATCGAGTCCAACTCCCCTGCCAGAGCAGGCTCACCCCGGGCAGGCCACATAGGAACAGATCCAAATGGGTTTTGAAAGTCTCCAGAGAAGGAGATGCCACAACCTCCTTGGGCAGCCTGTTCCAGGCTGTCACCCTCACAGGAAAGAGGTTCTTCCTCATGTCGAGATAGAACTTTCTGTGCTCCAGTTTATAATTCCTTGTTCTATTACTGGGCACTACAGAGAAGAGGTTGGCTCCTTCTATTTGACACCCACCCCTCAAATACTTACAGACATTAATAAGGTCCCCTCTCTGTCTTCTCAAGACTAAATAGCCCAGTTCCCTCAGTCTTTCTTCATAGGAGAGATGCTCATGTCCCTTGATCATCCTTGAAGCTCTCTGTTGGACCATCTCCAGTAGAACCCTATCTCTCTTAAACTGGGGAGCCCAAAACTGGACACAGTATTCCAGGTGGGGGTCTCACCAGGGCAGAGTAGAGGGGGAGGAGAACCTCCCTACACCTGCTGGACACAGCTTTCTTAATGCACTCCAGGATACCATTGGCCTTTCTGGCTGCAAGGGCCCATTGCTGTCCCATGATAACTTGTTATCCACCAGGTCTTTCTCTGTGGTGCTGTTTTCCAGCAGGGCAGCCCTAACCTGTACTGGTGCCTGATGTTCTTCCTCCCCAGATGCAGAACTTGTCCTTACTGAACCTCATGAGTTTCACCTTTGCCAGCTGTATGTTTCACTCTATATAACCAAAACATTTTCAGCATGCTTTGACAATTTTTTTTTTTCCCAGTACTCAAAATGCACATGTTTCTGGAATTAATAATGATCTTACTTATGTCTGGTAGGTAGATCTTGGAACGCAACATAAAAGTCCTTGTTTGGAGGAACATTTCCATGGTCTCTGGCAAAAGTCTTTACTGCACGGCAGAGGTAAGGGTAAACCCTGCAACATGGAAAATAAGGTCAAGGTTTATAGTAGCTACCATAATGCTGCTTTGCTTTAGACTTGTATCACACATTTTTACCATCAAATTATGTAGGAGCCCACAAAAACTAATCTAAATATTCTAAATAGATTATTGCATAATAATGTAATTTCCTTTATTATCTAAGTCTCCTTTTTATGACACTTCTATCCTTAAATTAAGAAGTAGAGCCTCAAAATAAGCCACTGGTTCAATAAAATATTTTCAGAACAAGAAGTTTTAGAGTTTCTTCTGTATTCTCATACTGAACATCTACTTCTTTACCATAATAAATGCAATTGCCTAATTAATTAATTAATGGTTTCCAGAGATAAACCATTAAAAATAAGTTTTGATCCAGTAAAACAAAACAAAACAAAACTTCTTATATATGTTTTTGGGATACAGCAAGCAGGTAAGCCTCTCAATTTCCATGTATCTTGTAAGACATTATGGGCCTGAGATGTTAGCACTGCTCAGCTCTCAGGTCATCTCTACACTTTACCTGTAAAATTCCTCCTGAATAGTGGTAGAGAGCTGCTGATTGTACTGCTCCAAATCCAAAAAGCTGACAGTCAACGTGTTCCGCTCTGGACGAATCAGCTCTTCAGCATCATGCAAGTATTTGACCTCCCCATCACTGTTCTGGAACCTGAAAGCAATTCAGGAAAACATTTCACAGGTACACATCAGGCAGCAGTGGGATACCTCCGAATTCAGGAGAGAAGGAGAAGCAAAGGATCAGACACCTCAAGAAGCGTGCAAGTGAACGACTGTATCCCACAGTGTTTTGCAAACGTCATTTCCAACACGATTTTCCCCTCCGCCCTCCGGCCACAGCCGCTGGATGTTGGGGGTGCATCCCACACTGACACACGGAACTTCACCGCTGCTTTAACAACCACTCGGCAACAGCAAAAGAGGTTTTGTTTTGCATTCTCTGGGGTGACATGAACGGTTTCCCTGTTGGCTGCTGCAGGGTCCCTCGGATCCCAAAACTTAGGAAGCCAGTCGCATTAAGGTTCCAACAACCAGGCCGCAGAAGGGATTTTCAACGCGGCTGTCACACAACTTAGTTAAACCGGGGCCAGGTGCACCTAAAACCGTCCCGCTGAAAGCTCTCTGGGAAGGATTTTGCCAACGGGGAGACACGTTCCGGCAGAGCGTGGCCTCAGCAGCGGGCCCAGACACCGGGGGAGCTTTCCCGACTGCCGCAGGCCCCGACGCGATCCGACCATCGCCAAATGGCGGCCCCCTCTGTGAGGCGCTTGCGGCCCTCCGCCTCCTGACGGCCCTTCCCGCCCGCTCGCCCGCGCCGGGCCCGGCAACCCCTCACTCACTCTTCTAAGAAGTCCTGGAACAACTTCTGGCACTTCTCGGCCACCTCATCGCGGAGCTGCTGGTGCTGCTGCGCCGCGCCCGCATTCCCGGCCGCCACCGCCAGATCCATCCCGACCGCTGCCCCAGCCCCCGGCCCGGCCCCTCAGCGGTTCGCGCCACAGCGCGCCTCACGTGCGCCGCCGCGCCGGCCAATCGGAGGCCGCCGTCCCGCGGAGCCCAGCCCCGTCACCCCGCGTGCCCGCCTCCCTCACGGCCGTTTTCGCGCCAAAGGCGAGGGGCGCGGCCTGGCCGCGGCTTCCTGCCCTGGGGAGAGCGAATTGCGGCGGCGGGACGCTGAGATGAGGTGGGTGTGAGGGGAGAGGGGTTATCATCAGCACCACGGCCCTGTGCTTGGCAGCAGGTTAGGCTGGACGGGGCTCGGAGCAACCCGTTAATACTTGAAGATGTCCCTTCCCACTGCAGGGGGTTGGACTAGATGACCTGTAAAAGCCCTTTCAACCCAAAGTGCTCTCACCTGTTGCACCCAGGGCAGTGGTGAGCAAGCCTGGATCTGTGGAAAGCCTTACATCGTGTCTCGGGCAGTTTCTCCCTGACAAGACCCAACAGGTTGGCTGCACCTCTGGCTTCTGAAGGACTAGCCTCAGTAAAAAAGGTGTAAATTAAGCCAGGTGAGGGTCAGGCTTTCGTTTGGACACTTGGCTCGGTGTTTGTAACATGTTTACAGCAGGATGATACGAGGCACCGTTGGCCAAGTGATGCCCTGCCTGCCAGCCGGTGCTGAATGGCAGCTGGTGCCACACGATGCCTGACGGCAGGAGCCGTTTCAATAGCCATGAAAAATGGCTTAGAGTCACTCTGCCACCTGCAAAGTCATTAATCTCTGCCTTAAACTGGGATTTTGCTGTAATTAAGGCAGCTAAGGGCTGCCTCTCAGTTCTGAAAGCCTGTAGAAAGTGCTGGCAGCAGCAGAGGCTTCCTGCAGCCGGGTTACTTCACGCTGGGTGCACTTGCTATGTTGTGAGGAAAGGCTTCATTGCAAAATGTAAAGGCTGCCTGGCAACAGTTTGGGGTTTGGGTGTAGGGAGATTCAGCTCTGCAGGGTTCCCCCACTTTTCACTGCGGAGGTTCTGGCCTGGTTAGTCTTTTTTGAAAGTTGGTTATTATTTTAATGGAGATTGTGCTTTGGTAGATAATGACAGCTTTTTTCTTTCTTTTTGAAGATGGCTAAAGGTTGAAGAAGTGGCAATGTGTAAGTAAAACTGCACAACTGTTTACAGTCTATCCTATACTTACATGCTCTTTAAATCCAGAGAAAATGGTAGAGCTAACTTGATAATTTTTTTGAGTTTCCAGTGAATAAATTCCATGTTTCATTATATCATGAGCAAAAATAGTCACAAGTGTAAGTTGGTTGTGAGGCTTGTTTTAGTAGAAATAACTCACAGTAGATTGTGATGGCCTGAATGAAATCCTGGCACTGCTGGCTGCTGCTCTATGGGACACACTGGAACCCCAGTATGGAGTCCAGAGCAGCCCAGCAGGGTGAGACAAGGGACACTGCTCTCCTCTGGCCCTGTGGCAGCAGAGTGCAGGCCATGGTTTGCTTACACCTAGAACTGACCAGCCTGGGGTGGAAGCACAAAGTTTTACTGCTTTTCCTCTTCCCCCACCCCACTGGGCAGGGAGCAAGCAGCCATGTGGTGCTCAGGGCCCAGGGGGCACCAGTCCTGCACTTTGCTTCCGAAGGAGCCCAAGTCCTCCTTCCTGCTGGGCACATACAGCACAGTGAACACAGATGGGTTTTTGCAGGAAAATGTAGTTAAGCTTCAGAAACAAACTGAAGCTTTGTGTTTGTTTTGAGCAATGACTCCCTGGCTATTCCCTAACAGTATCCCTTATAGCTCCTTAGGTTAAAAATTCCATTATTGTAATTACTATCTGTGTACCATGAAAGGAAAAATTAAACAAACAAACAAGAAAACATTTTAACTGGTGGAGAAGCAGCAGCACTGTAGGTTCCATGTAAAACGCTACACTTCCAGTGTCTGGAAATAAAAGGACTACACAAGTTTGCCTTTTCCAGAACTACCAAACAAGTCACTACCTATCAGAGCAAAAAAAGTTCTGAAATTACTATTTGCAAGGTTGCAAACTAAGTTCTAACAACGCAGCTCCCACTGTATCCTGTTAAGGTTCCATTCAGAACAAATGCATTTTGTGTTTTGATTTATGATCATAATTATTTTCAGTTAGCTAAGAAAAACTGCATGAAAGGATTCTGCTTACAAAGGAATCAGGGTCTCCATCCAAATTCTTGTTCTTGTGCAGCTACTGTGAATAAAGCAAACTATAACACGAGCTTGAATAACTCTTAACAGAACTGGGATAAGCACAGTTGTTGCCAAAATGTATTTGCTGCCAAATCTACAGCAAGAAACAGTTCTCAGAATATTTATTTTGTTGGCATGAAATGCAAGTCAGTAATTTTGCTCCTTATTAGAAGGATGTGCTTCTGCTGTGGAATACATTACCAATTCCATATGAAAAAAAGAAATTATTTCCAGTTGGCTTAGCTGAATAAACAACTGTTTTGAAACCTGGGATTCCTCAGTAGTAAGTCTGTGATGATAAACTGTGTTTATAATCTACATAGCTTTGTAAAGTACACCTGGGTACACTAAGATTTTAAAGTTAATAATCTGGGGAAGATTCCATGGTAAACTAATTACAATGGACTCTGAAGCAAAGCTGCCAGGTATGTTATGCCTTGAATTGTGTGATTGATAAACAAAGTTTAACTTTTACATTCCCAGTACTTTAGCTAACTGACCTTCACTCTGATTGTTTTCTAATGGACAGCTCCTGTCACAAAACATTAAAATTAAGTCTTGTTCAATGGCAGCTGCAAAAGATGATTTGCCCTTTTGTAAAATTCTACACAATTTATACACAGCCTCACTGACCTTTCTGTAGCATAACCAATATGTGACTTCTCTGACATTTAAAAATCAAGGTAGCAACAATAACAGAGACTGTCTAAACCGTACCTCCTACTGAAAGCTTCATCATGTAAAATGTTAAGCAAAAATTAATTCAGGAATTACAAATATGTATGAGTATTAGTGTAACTCTGTAGCAAGTGTAACTACTGCCCAAGCAGAGTGTAATCCTTTCCTCTCTGGCACCCACACTTATAAAAATGTTTTAGATTTGAAAAACAACTATCAGGTGCAGTCCATAAAAGGAAGTGTCAAATACCCTGGTTCCTCTCCAAATGCAGGGCACATCCTTTGGGTTGGGAGGAGGAGGAAGAGAAGTAGCTTTCTGCATCACTGCAGATTGAGGAGGTTTAAGTAACTGATTCATTTGAGAAAAGGGGATGTCTGGAAGGAATTTTAGAAGTACACTGACTTACAGAAACACCCAATTTCTCTAAATGTACAACAGTTGGGCTGTTCACAGCATTTATAAATGAAAAGAAAACCCAAAACCAAACCTGAAATAGGTTGGCTTACTTTTTTTGCCTTTCTTTCATTGGCAATAGATACCTGACATCTTTGCTGATGGGTCTGTTTTGTTATCCTAGAGCCTGGGTCAGGCAGGGACACACATGACCTGCACTGATTTATTGCACACCCCCTGTGTATTCCATCAGTGTGTCACTTTCTATCCATTTGCAATAGTAACATAAAATAAAGAACAGGCCTATGGCTTGTATACAACTTATAAATAAAAAAGGGAAGATGATGGAAAATAGATTTAAACATTAGGCATTTGTTGCATCATTTAAAAAAATAAAATCCAAACAAAACCAACCTTTATAATTCATTGTTTTCTTGTGAGGATACAAAGCAAGAAACAGAAAGGCAGGTAATTTATCTATTTTACTTTGAGAGATTTATTGTAATCTATTTTCACAATTTCATATGAAGATTTTGTCAAGAATGTTCTTACCTGCTTCTTTACCTGACACTCATGTAAATGAACAACTGGCTGGTTTCTTTCTGATTTTTAATTTACAATCCTCAACAGCTTGCCTGAAAGGCCTTGCTAAAAATACTGCTGTCTATCTTCATAATTGAATGGTTCTAATATGTGCCTTTTAAAATGCTTATGTTCAGAAATTGTGGTAGCCTACCACACTTCTGGAAGTTCCTTAAATGTGGAAAAAAAAAAAAGCAACTATTTTTATGTGATATTGATTGGAACATGATATATTAATTCACAATGTCCTTCTGAATTTTTCTTTCTTTAATGAATAAAGGGCATTTCATGAAGATATTGAATTTATTTTATATTCTTCATGAAACACAGGGAAAAATTTCCTAGTGGAGAGTTAACTAGCCTGAAGACTTCACGAGTTCTTTGAAAAACTCTGAGCTTGTGTGCTCACTTCCATTCCTTTACACTAGGTGTTGGAGAAAAATATTGCAAGAAGTTTTGGTTCTATGGTTTTAAAGGAGAAGGAAAAATCAAAAGGCAGCTACTCAGAGTGTTGCAGCATGCAGATAAGCAGCTCTGCTTCCTCTGAACTCTGCACACCAACATCAGGACAACTCTAGAACTTCCACATCAATCAAATCAAAAAAACTTCCACATCAAATCAACTTCCACACAAATGATGTGGCCCAGCTGTGTGACACCCAACCTTCTACCAAGACAAAGCTGTCATGTGGAGAAAGGCTTCAGGCTATCAAGAGGATAAGAAATATCTGTATTTTAATTGCTAGAAATGGAGATTATTTTCTACACTTACTCTCCTTCAGTGGGAGAAGGAAATCTAGCATTCTCTGCTATCAGTCTGCTGGGATATGTTTTGTTTTTTTGTTATTTAACTTGCCTTTCGACTAGAAAAATGAAAATTAACACTTTTAATAATAATGGAATATCTGCTCACTTGTTGGGAAAATAGAAATGTAAATATGTTAGATATATTTCAAAGAGGTGGTGCACACATTTAAAGGATATGGAGCACCAAGTTTTAGAATGAAACCTAATATAGGGTTGGTTAACCAATACTGACTTCTGCATGTAGCAGCAAGCTGAGTCAGATTGTGGGGAGATTTAACTAATTTATGCTTCTATTTGAGGGTTGGTTTGGGGGAAAGAGCCAAAATGGACTATTTATTTATTCTTTTAAAATGTGCTCTGCATACTTTGATTTTTTTGGGGGACACAGAGCAAGTCATTTTGATTTTAGAGTCCAGCTTGCACTAAATAGACTTTTCCATAGTGTGTTTGCTAGCAGCTTCTCTCTGTGACCAGTGTAAGCTAAGGGGGGAGTGGAAAAATGCTCACAATTTGAAACTTGTTCTGCAGTGATTTCCCACCTGATCATGGCTTTTTGAGAACTCTCTGAAATGGAACTCCCTATGCAGACAGTCATTTATATGNAGTCCATAAAAGGAAGTGTCAAATACCCTGGTTCCTCTCCAAATGCAGGGCACATCCTTTGGGTTGGGAGGAGGAGGAAGAGAAGTAGCTTTCTGCATCACTGCAGATTGAGGAGGTTTAAGTAACTGATTCATTTGAGAAAAGGGGATGTCTGGAAGGAATTTTAGAAGTACACTGACTTACAGAAACACCCAATTTCTCTAAATGTACAACAGTTGGGCTGTTCACAGCATTTATAAATGAAAAGAAAACCCAAAACCAAACCTGAAATAGGTTGGCTTACTTTTTTTGCCTTTCTTTCATTGGCAATAGATACCTGACATCTTTGCTGATGGGTCTGTTTTGTTATCCTAGAGCCTGGGTCAGGCAGGGACACACATGACCTGCACTGATTTATTGCACACCCCCTGTGTATTCCATCAGTGTGTCACTTTCTATCCATTTGCAATAGTAACATAAAATAAAGAACAGGCCTATGGCTTGTATACAACTTATAAATAAAAAAGGGAAGATGATGGAAAATAGATTTAAACATTAGGCATTTGTTGCATCATTTAAAAAAATAAAATCCAAACAAAACCAACCTTTATAATTCATTGTTTTCTTGTGAGGATACAAAGCAAGAAACAGAAAGGCAGGTAATTTATCTATTTTACTTTGAGAGATTTATTGTAATCTATTTTCACAATTTCATATGAAGATTTTGTCAAGAATGTTCTTACCTGCTTCTTTACCTGACACTCATGTAAATGAACAACTGGCTGGTTTCTTTCTGATTTTTAATTTACAATCATCCAGCTGTTTTAGTTTTAACTAATTCTGTACTTTAGAATACTCAGTCTTTCTAAATTAAAAACGCAGAATTTTTATTGCATCATTTCTTAAAATGTTTAGAAACATGATACAATTGAATGTGACAATAATACTGATTTAAAGTATCACATTTTCATTTAAAATGTGCACGGTTGCCAGTACAAATAGTTTTGCTCTGTTAAAATAGCTGTCTTTTAAATAAACAACTCAGGTTAAAAAAAAAGTATCATGGCACTTCAGTAAATGAACAGTTCCTTTTTTTTTTTTTTTTTTATTGCATTTTATAATGCTCAATTCAATAAAGGTTCATTGGTAGCAGGGGACATAACTGCATTCATCTCCTATCTGCAAGGCAAATCATCTCCAACTCTCCAGAGCAGCTCTGTCAGGGGGTCAGGCGTTTGGGATCCCGTGGGAACATGGAGGTCTGACGAACATTGTGCAGCCCTAGGTACAGCATGGTTACTCTTTCCAGCCCTACAGGAAAGGAGAAAACAAAACCAACCACCAGTATAGTCAGGCTTTAGTTTGCAACTCCTCCTTCACTTCAGCCTCACAGCACAGAGACACAGCCACAGCAGCCCAAAGTGAGGGGTTTACCTACAGAGCCTCTGCACAGTGCAGGCCTTGCCTGGAATGTGGCTCTAGAACCAATGGCACTAGAGACTCCACCCTGCTCTCAGTCACCCTGGACTTTCAAGAAACATGGTGTAGAAAACTGAAATGTGTAGTGGATGATGGGGAGAACTGTGTGTTGAATACAGGAGTAGAAGTGTAGTCCAAACCACACTCAGCAGCTTCAGAGTAAGAGATGTTATGGGCCACAAGCAACTCTGGGGGAAAGCTACAGGTGGGAAGTTTATCCAAACCCTCTACAGTACAAAAATGTAGATCCAGCATCACATACACGTGTAACTATCTGCTGATACCATTATGGTAATAAACATTTCAGTGGTCACTGTGCTCTTTCCTCCTGAAATCTTAGAGGTTATGTGTGTACTGTGCCACATGTGGCACTTCCTAATCCATGGGGCTACACTGCTGAGATGAAATCCATATGCATTTGAGTTTTCACACACTGCCCTCCTATGTCCAGGTTTCCATCTGAAGCAGCTAAAAAAGCAGTTTCAATTCTCACAGCACCTCCTGGTTGGCTGGTACTTGGCTTGACCTCTGGGACATGCAATAAGGAACATTTACTGTGCAGAAGAGATGCCACTTCAGCTTCCTTGATGTCAGTTCTGACTGACATCAATGATTTTGGATCATCTGAAAATGCTGCATCTCCTCTGCTCACACCTACTGCAAAGATCATCCACACATACATCTTGTAGGCATTTCAAAACAGTTGTCTCAATAGCATGTTGCAGATCTAATGCATTCACTGAAGACATAACTTTGGAAGCTGTGCTGAGAACATGCTGGGAATGTCCTCAATATACTTTGGAGAGAACTAAGGTGAGTGCAGAAAGACTGGATCAAAGAAAGCATGGTGTTTATTGAGCAGGACCTACAAAATGTCCTGTTTCCATATGCATGAACTGAGTCCATCCTGCTAATGAAAGCAATGTGCATAACTGTAAATTTTTATCATTAAGATGCCCAAATTCTTCTTTCATTTTCATCCGAGACACAAAGCCTCAATACCTTTGCTAAAACAATTAGCATCACCCAAACTGATCAGTGACCTTCAGTCAAACCACTGAGACAGAAGCAATCACTTATTTCTCCTCACTGCAGAACAGCTTCATCAAATGCACCAAGACACTGGTGGCTTCTGGTATGAGTAGGCTATGACAAATCCTTATGTAATACAGTATTTTCTTGCTGTCTTACATTTTTCTCATTGGTGAAATCTGAAGGTGATGCCTGGTTAATAAATCAGCCTTTTTTCTTGTGATCACCTAATTTTTAAACTTGTCAGACTGTGCTATTTTTTGCCTTTTTATTTTATGGTGATTCTTACATTTTAGCATCTCCTCTTAAATTCTCCAGGATGAACAGCTCCACACATTTACCTAACAAGGCTACTACTCAGAATTTTATATTGAACCCTCCTTGAGACTAAGCAGTTTAAATTAAGCTCAGGCTAACATAGAACAAAATACAGATACTTACCTATTCCACCACCTGCATGTGGAGGTGCACCAAAACGAAAGGAATCAATGTAGGCCTTTATTTTCTCCAAATCTAGAGAGGAAAAAGATATGCTTTTTTACCTGCTTAATAAAGCCAAAGTAAAATGCATTAGTGACTAGAGTACTGCAAACACAACACAAAATTTATCAATTTAACTTAAAGATTAACAGTGGTTTACTCATTAAACATACCAATTATCCAGGACTATCTAGAAATTATGACTGTTAGCTGTTTTGATTTATAATTTTTGTTAATAACATAGTGAAGAAATCCTAGAATTGAGTATGAGCTGACCCAACTGCTTATTGTAATTTATGGAAAATGGCAAAGATTTAACAACTATTTTTCCATCTTGCTAGAGTGGGAGCTACTTCTTTTTTTATGCTGCCTACCTGCCACTGCACTTTGCTGTTCACTGAAAGCATCATTTTAATCTAGATTTTACCCTCGTTTTCTCCATCTCAATTACTCTTGTAGCCTTCTACTATCAGGTGGCCCTTTAAAAATGTTACCAATGGAAACTTTTTGCCTATTTGCTCTCAGTTCAAGATTTAAAAGGGACAGTCAACCAAGAAACTGCTAGAGTACTCTGTAAGAAGTTTGTGAGACTACAGAGGCATGACTGAATCAGACTTGTTTGTCTACCCTCACTCTGCTGAAGGTATTTCCTGCATATTTCCTGCATCTCTCTGAAGTCCTTGGAAATGATTCCTTTTCATCAAGGTGTTGCTGGGAAACTTAACAAGATTCTTAACAGCACCACCACTCTAGATTAAAGCAGTTAAACAGAATGAGATAGACTGCCATTATGAATGAAGCAGTACTGTGATTTAAGCACTACTGCTATGGAACAAATTCTGTCTAAAATTCTTCCTCTAAAGGAGCAAAACCCAATCATGATTTCTGTTCTCTGAAGTTGATGCTGCTGAACTCATTACCAATGCCATGATGCTGGGCCCTCTCTGTCAGCAGCTGAGGGTCGTGAATTCTCTGAGCTCCAGACAAGATCTCTTCCCCTCTCATGAACATATCATAGGAGTTAGAGTTTTTCTGGAAAAAAAACAAACACAAAAGAAAGAAAGATAAGTTTATTTCCTCCCTAGAGTTGCAAATATGCAGGACTCAGTGAGGTCTCTCACTGTCCCAAGCACAGTGTAGCTGGGGCCTGCACAGGAGTTACAGCCCCGGGGCTCCTCTTCTTACTCTGCAGCTCATTTGAAAAAATAACTGAAGTTTATCCTCACATCCTTCAGAAACCATTACCCTTGTATGTAGTTATCCCAGCAAAAGATGTTCTAAAGGTATTTACACTGGACTGAGGAATAAACTGGGGAATGTTTAACAATATAAAAAAGCATATTTTCTGTGTCTGTTTATTTATGAAATCTTTCATAAAGCTCTCCAATTTTAGCTAGATTTGTTTTTTTATGGTATGTTTTCACCAGTGAAAAGTAACTGTAAACATTTTACAAGTTGTGCAATGGTGCTCTCTCTGACAAAGTAACACTGACCTACTCTTGTTATAAACGTTTTAATGTAACAGCAGACCATATAAATGCAGTTTATTTTGTCAAGTTATCCCTACATGGAATAANGATTCCTTCCCGGGAACCCGCGGCGTTGAGTTCATGCAAGGGGCAGGTGTAATATAAGGAACATGCACTTTATGGGTTAATTTTATATATATTGTCATTTTACTGTTCCCGACGCATGTAGGTGTGGGTTGGTTCTTCTGTGTGTGACTCTGACTGCAGGACTGTTTGGGGTTGGTTTGTTGGGTTTTTTTTGTTTTGTTTTTTGGTTTTTTTTTTATCATAAGAACTGGGTTGGAATGTACTATCCTGTTTGTTGTACTTAGTTAACAGATGATAGAAATAAAGGAATGAAAATGGTTTGAATGAGCTTTTTAGTAACAAAGACAAAAGTGTCAGTAGATTAAACAAGCACCATCAAAATGGGAATGCAGTCAATTGAAAATGGTTCTGCTGATCAAAAACTCTTCACAGCTTATGCATGTTCTGAGATAGTGTATTCTCAGTCGGTGTGTCAAGAGTTGTTTTTACATGAAGCAGGCCTTTATAGCAACCCAATGACTACAAGACATCAGGTTTCAGATTCAATGACAAATTTATTTATTCCAAAATAATTTTTACCTTTTCCTTTACCAGGCGTCCCAGGAGCTTTTCATTAGGTGTGCTGAAAAAGATTATGCCATTAAAAGTAAGTGATTTAAACTTATACTTCATGAAGCTAAAAAGATTTCAGGCTAGAGATCTGCTGCACCCAGCCCTTTAAGAAATCTCATCCTTGTTTCTGAATGTCTTGGATTCTACAGACAGAAAAAAAATATATTTTTTTCCGTTCATAAATAATTTGTGTTGGTTTTAGAAATCCCTTAACTGGTAAGTAAAGATATTTTTTGTTCTTAATATAACTACTTCCTAGTCACCATATTCTGATCACTGAAGAATTGTGTCCTGTATTTCCTATCATCATATATCTTGTACAGACATTTCTTCCTAGGCACAGTTAGTGAGAAACACCATAACCAGCTGCTAAGGAAGATATTTTGTTCTATAAGACTCTTAGGGCTGAAACTCCTTTGACACATAGATTGTTTAACAGTAAAATCACACATTATCCTAAAAAGTACTAGACATGTTAAGGGAAAGAACAATTTTTTTTATTTACTGTTTACATATAATCAGTTAATGAAACCCATCTTTCAGTAGATCAATAGGAATGCAATTACAATTGCTAATCATTTTCCTGAGAGGTGAAAAGAAGAAATGGGAAGTTGTTTCTGAAAAAAAAGACCTTNGTGTTTTTAATCACAAAAGGAAGCACTTAGCAACTAGATCAGGTTTAATCCCCATCCTTCTCTTGTGTAAGTATAGCAATGTCACTTACTACTGGAGCTACACGTGGAGGCAGGCAGAGCAGGACTCCAATATTTAAGCAGAAATATAGGAAACACTTGTACATCGAGCAAAACTCATCAAGAAATAAAGATCAGCAATTCCAAATAGAGTCATTGATTTCAAGTCTTTGTAGCTGCCATGGAAACCATGGTAAGCAATGGCCAAAGGTTCATGGCTTCTGCATGACATGAAGGCCACCTATAGAGGTTGGGAGGGAAAAAAGGTGAAAATAGAAGGAATTCCCTTTAAACCAGTAGGATTTGCACACCAGGCTGCCTGCTAAAGCCTATCAGGAACTGGAAGCTGACAACTGCTGTCAGAGGTGGGGTGCATCTGTTTTGCACAGACCAGTTCCTTGATATGCCAGGTGATATTCATCCAAAAATCCTTACAGGAGCTGCTACCACTTAAAGCAAGAAAAACTCCATCCTATTTTTTTGAGAGGGCTCTCTGACAAAGTAACACTGACCTACTCTTGTTATAAACGTTTTAATGTAACAGCAGACCATATAAATGCAGTTTATTTTGTCAAGTTATCCCTACATGGAATAATTTAAACTACAAAAAAAAACCCCATAGCACTGAAGAATTTTACTTACAGGGTTTACTGGATCTGGCATGGTATAAAAAGGCCTCACTGCAAGAGGGTATTTGTCAAGAATATAAAAGTCCGTGTCATACTGAAAGAAGGTAATTTAAAACAGTTAGTACAAGAGAACATGATAGAAAGAACAAATTACAAAAGGAAGACACAACTAGTGAGTCCTTGAAATAAAAAAAGGTCTTCCAATACTTTCCACAAATTTGACAGAAAAAAAAATAATAGTTATCA
>VYZU01037885.1:0-10710 GCA_013401355.1 Ceyx cyanopectus
CCTGTCCTTCCTAAAAAGGACAGGACCTCATAAAATATGGACCTCAACAAATAAACCCAGCCACACACAATTCTACCTTATTCAGTAATTACTGGCATTAGATAAATCTGTCTGTACTGCTTCTTGCTACCATGGCATCTATCCTGATCACAACTGGCTATTATAGAAAACACAGATTAACTGAAGTTTACCGAGAAGCCTGATTAACAGTATCAAGATTGCTCTGTTTTGATCAGCTAATTATCTACATATTAATTACAGATTAAATTTTAGTTAAGATCTTAGGGTCTGTGAGCAGTGTGTTACTGAGACTGGCTCAGCTGTGAAACTCAGGTACACTTCTTATATAAATGAATAGCAAAGTGGTGCAAAAAACCTCAAATTCAAAAGCAATACTCTCAAAGGATAGGAATTAGTATTGCCACTCAGAAGCCATGGTAGCATAGGGAGTGTTCAATTTCCTCTGATCTAGGCTATTATGAACTTTTCTTTTCTTCAGAAAAAGGAAATAAAAAAATCAGGTTGCACCCTTGATCTCTTCTACAACTCCACAGTACATCAAAGCAAAGTATATTTTTATGAGTTACTGGACACTGAGGTGCGAAAATTGCCATACAAGCATAAAATGAGATGCTTGCCATTGCTGACAGTATTTAGTCTTCAAGTATCAACTGTAGTCTCTGACCATGTCCAGTGGAATCCAGGTTTCCAAAAGTCAGCTCCAGGATGGTTTTAATGAAATTCATACTCAAATAATGAAACTGCAAAGCAGGCAATTAATTATTTTAAAAATAGATAAGATACTGTCATCAGCTGGAATACCAAACACCTTTTAGTAGGTGACCAAGTTGTGAGTCCTTTGGCTATGTATGCTAAAAACCCACTAATTACACAGATAATCCATATGAACACTAAATAGCTGATTATGGCACTAAACATGTTAACTGAAATTGTCTCTTGTTCACAAAGCTGATGCTGATGAAATTGCTGTTAAAGTCAGACTGAGAGGTGCAGCTAATTACAAACTTGCTGGTGTCAGTGGTCACAATGCTTTATTTTTCTCCCTGGAATTAAAGACGTCTTGTTTTGAAGTAAGGGTAACCATTATTGCTTCTTAATTTTTGTCTGAAGAGCAGTAGCAGAAAAGAATAGCTCATGTGCTGAGTATTCAGGTGTGATGGCTGTAGCACTTGTCAAGAATGTGTACTCTTTTTGGGCAAATGATTTGCCTGCTATATTTGTTGATTAATGATGTGAAGCAATTGTGACAGATTAATTTCAGTCATTAGCAATAGTCATGTGTAGGAGGGGGAAATATCTGTCTATGCATGTGCCATTTCTAACTTATTTGGGGAAGCAAGGATCTAACACATCCCCAAAAACTGTACTTTTGTTTTATATTTGTTTTAATATTTTCTTTAAAGACACGGTTTAAACTTCCACTGATCCAGAATGCAACTACTTGTCATGAGCAATAAGAGAGAAAGTTTCAATACCACCCTGACCTTCCTTTGTACTCATGTACAAGGTGAGTATATATGTCTCAGAAAAAGCCATTCAGGAGTCTATGGATTTGCATATTAAGGTACAAAGGTATGTACAAAGAAATCTATACCAAACCGCATGCAAACCAGATTTTTATTTTTTTTGAAGCAGGACAGCATACTGAAGTGACAGATTTAATACTCAGTGTTAAATTTAAATCTACTGTGCAGGTCTGCCCCTTTCTATTGTAGTTTCTCATCACCAAGACAATTTATTCTAAGTAGCAGGAAATGAGAATGCTGGGGAACACTGGGGGAACACTAAGTAGGGAAGAAGAGGGCTTCATTACCAGCAATGTAAGGCAGGAACAGAAAGGTATCAAAATGCACCCTAAAACATATCTGCTGTTTATATCTTTATAATGCAAGTTGCTTAGTGTAATTCACCTGTGTGAAAATTCGTCCTGATAGAAAATGTCTATTGGTATTTTCCAGGGTAGGCTAGTATCATGTCTGATCAACTGGATATTGTACTTCACAAAGTTAAGCTGTAAAACTATTTGTCAAAAGACATTCTAGGTATTAAAAATAGTAAATGGATTAAAAAAGTGATCAAACAAATGTATAGGAATCTCTGTTAAGAACTTCACATTGGTTATTATGAAAAGACTTGGGTATATTCCTGGCCCTTGCAGCCACAGATTGGCTCATATTGAAAAGTCCACATGCTTGAATTGTAAGTATTTGCCAAGCTGTTCTAGTGACATATTAAAATTTTCATCTTATTCAGACATCATCTTATTCAGGTAGTTCTGAACGTTTATTAAACTGCCCAGCTTCTTTAAATCATAGAATGTCTAAAGCTGGAAGGGACCTCCAGAGTTGGACCCAGTCCAACCTCCCTACACAAGCAGGGATATCTCCAACTAGGTCAGGTTGTTGAGAGCTTCATCATACCTGATCTTGAATGACTCCAGTGATGGGGCCTCCACCACCTCCCTGAGCAGTCCATTCCAGTGATCCACCACCCTCACATTAAATAATGTTTTTCTATTATCTAATCTAAATCTACTCTTTCCTAGCTTAAACCCATTAGTCCTTGTCCTATCATTAAAAACCCTTTTGAATAGATCTTCCCCTGTCTTCCTGTAGGCCCCCTTCAGGTACTGGAAGGTCAAAATAAGGTCCCCCCAGAGCCTTCTCCAGACTGAACAGCCCCACTTCTCTCAGCCTGTCTTCATATGAGAGATGCTCAATTTCCTTTATCATTTTGGTGGCCTTCCTCTGATCACACTCCAGTATGTCCACATCCTTCTTGTGCTGGGGGCTCCAGAACTGGACACAATACTCCAGGTGAGGTCTCACCAGGGCAGACTAGAGGGGCAGAATCACCTCCCAGCCTATACTGATACTGATGGTTTCTCCAGCCAAGGTGCAGGACCCTGCACTCGGCCTTGTTGAACCTCATAAGGTTCATCTGGGCCCACCTCTCCAGCCTGTCCAGGTCCAGGGTGGCATCCCATCACTCTGGAACATCAGCTGCACCCCCCAGCTTAGAATCATCTGCAAACTTGCTGAGGGTGCACTCAGTGCCACTGTCAATATAATTTATCAATACATTGAACAACATTGGTCCTAGCACAGACCCCTGAGGGACACCACTGGTGACTTTCCTCCATCTGGACATTGAGCCATTGACCATCAATCTTTGGATGCGACCATCCAGCCAGTTCTTTATCTACTGAACAGTTCACCCATCGAACTCGTAATTCTCCAACTTGGAGATAAGGATGTTGTGGAGGACCTTGTCAAAGGCCTTGAAGAAGTCCAGATAGATTATATCCATAGGTCTTCCCTTGTCTACTGATGCAGTTATTTCATTGTAGAATGCCACTAGGTTGGTCAGGCACGACTTGACTAGTAAATCATTGCAGACTACCTAAGATAACCTCCCTGTCCTCCATATGCCTTAGCATGTTCTCCAGAAGCATCTGTTCCATGATCTTCCCAGGCACCGAGGTGATGCTGACAGGTCAGTAGTTCCCAGGGTATCCTTTTTACCCTTTTTAAAGTGGTATCTGTATTTCCCTTTTTCCAGTTGCCAGGGACTTCACCCAACTACAAGGACTTTTCAAATATTATGGAGAGTGGCTCAGCAACTGCATCGGCCAATTCCTTCAGCACTCTGGGATGCATCTCATCAGGTCCCATGGACTTATTTATATTTAGGTTCCTCAGGTGGTTGTGAACCCTGTCCTTGCTTACAGTGGGAGGGACTTTGTCAACCTGGTCCCTGTCCAGTGGGTCACAGAATCACAGAATCACAGATATTAGGGGCTGGAAGGGACCTAGAAGATCATCTAGTCCAACCCCCCTGCCTGAGCAGGATCACCTAGACTAAGTCACCCAGGAACAGATCCAGGTGGGTCTTAAGTGTCTCCAGAGATGGAGACTCCACAACCCCCCTGGGCAGCCTGTTCACCAGCTTGAGGACTGTGAGGCTGCCAGTTAAAACCAAGGCAAAGAAGTTGTTGAGTACCTCAGCCTTGTCCTCATCAGTTGTTACTAATTTGCCATTGTTTATCACCAGGGGGGTATACCTTCTTTGACCTTTGCTCATATAGATACTTACAGAATCCCTTTTTGTTTTTCTTTGTATCCCTTGCCAAGTTCAGCTCTAGCTGTGCCTTGGCCTTCCTGACTTTGTCCCTGCATAACTGGGCAGTGTCTCTGTATTCCTCCAGGGATACCTGTCCCTGTTTCAGTTGTTTATGCAATTCAATCTTGTTCCTTACTTCAATCCGCAATTTTTACTCAGCCATGCTGGTCTCCTCCCTCTCCTGCCTTT
Organism: Ceyx cyanopectus; assembly: GCA_013401355.1. Lineage (NCBI taxonomy): Eukaryota > Metazoa > Chordata > Aves > Coraciiformes > Alcedinidae > Ceyx > Ceyx cyanopectus. The sequence continues at coordinate 4,333 of VYZU01037885.1, forward strand.
TTTTTTTACACCTGGGTATTGAGAGTTGTTGTGCTTTATGGAAAGACTCTTTAAAGATGTTACCTCTGCTCTGCTCCTTCATCCTTGAGGACTGCCTCTCAAGGTGTTCTGTTGAGCAACTCCTTGAAGAGTTAGAAGTTTGCTTTCCTAAATTTTAGGGTGCTTACTTTGTTTTTTATCTATCCCTTACCCCTAAGAACAGTGAACTGAACTAGTGCATGGTCACTACAGCTCAGGCTGCCTCCAATCACAATGTACCCAGTGAGTTCACTTGTGTTGGTCACGATCAGTTCTAATATCACATCCCCATGGGTAAGGCCATCTATTACTTGTTTTAGAAAGTTGTCATCCAGGCACTTCAGGAATCCCCTGGATTGCCTACAGCTTGCTGTGCTACTTTTCCAGGAAATATCAGGGTGGTTAAAATCCCCCAGCAGGATGAGACCCTGTGAGTGTGATGTATTTTGGAGCTGGAGTATGAAGGCTTCATTGATAGCCTCCCCTTGATCAGGTGTCCTGTAGTAAACACCAACCACAAGGCTCCCTTTATTGTAATGATCTCTAATTCTTACTCATATGCTCTCAACTTTCTCATGGCTATACTTCAGTGTCAACCCATTACAGTTTATCCCTTCCTTAACATAGAGAGCAACACCTCCACTCCTTCTACCACACCTGTCCCTTCTAAATAGCCTGTAGCTTTTGATAGCCACACTCCAGACATAGGATTCATCCCACCAGATTTCAGTGGTGGCCCCTATATCATAGGTTTCCAGTAGCACAGCAACTTCCAGTTCCTCTTGTTTGTTGCCCATGCTGTATGCATTAGTGTAGAGGCACTTCAGCTGGGCTGCTGCTGGTTGTGTTAGCTTCCTAGAGGGACACCTCTTCATTTCTCTAAGATGTTTCATGGCCACTATGCTGTTGGTTCCTGTTTCCTCAGAAGCCCCTGGCTCATCTGTGTTAGGCTTTGCCTGTGCTGCAGTTTCTGTCATGCCTCCATGCAACAGGTTGAAGGCTCTTACTGTCACCCCTTCCCTCCAGCCATGGTCTGTCATCCTTCTTTAGACAGATAAGATCGATATTATCATCCCTCTCCCCCTTCCCATCTAGTTTAGAGCCCTGTATATCAGCCCTGCAATCTCTTGGGCAAAGACTCTTTTCCCCCTCTGAGAGGTGTCTCCCATTTAAACTCAGCACTCCTGGTGCTGTGTAGGCCATCCTGTTTTCAAAAAACCCTAAATTGTGGTGATGACATCAGCCCCAGAGCCACATGTTGTTGTTTGTATTCTTCTGTTCCCTCCATTGCCACTATTTTCAACTGGAAGGAGGGATTAAAACCTGTGCTCCTGATTCTTTCACCAACCTCTTCAGGATTCTGAACTCCCTCTTTATTGTTCTTTGACTGTGTACTACTGATTCACCTCCACCCACATGAAAAATCAGCAGTGGGTAATAGTGTGAGGACCTCCTAGTGATATCCCTAACTCGTGCTCCAGGGAGAGAGCAGACCTTCCTTCAGATCAGTCTCCTACTACTAAAACCCTTCTTTTCTTCTTGTGTGTGATGGTGATGTGGACAGCAGGTCTGTCTGACTGCATAGGCCTCGCAGATGCAACTTGCCCATTGTCCCCACCTTAATTTGTCTGATCTTCCTCTACCAGGGCCTTGTATCTGTTTCAAAGAGGCACCTCGGGGAGCAAAGTGGACAAGAGGGGTTATGTCTGCTGCCCTTGCCATGAACTAGCCTCCACTCATCCTTAGGGCTACTCACTATGTCCTGGGAGGGACAGGACACTAATGCCCTTTGATCCTGAGTATTCTTTGACAGGTGCTCCCCATCCTGTTTCAAGGTGGGAAGAACCTGGCACCACTGATCTGCCTCCCTAATGCTCCTCAGCCTCTCTTTTTCTCGTAGTTCTAGTACCAGGCTGAGCAGATCATCTCCCTGGTCACAGTGAATGCAGCAGTTCTCATGGCTGCCATTTGTTACCACCATAAGGCTCTGGCACTCCCTACAGCCTGTGGCCTGAATGGCGGCATGTTTTTGTGGGAGCTCTGTCGGTGTCTCCACAGCAGCAAGTTTCTGTGGGACTGTGTCCCCACAGTGGCACATTTCTGTGGGAGCTCTGTGTCCCCACCTTGACTTTGGCAAATGCTGAGATCACCTCCTTCCGCAGGATGAGTGCCATGCTGAGCTCCTGTGACGCTGCATGTACAGAGAGAAGGCCATTGTCTCTTTCCTCGCTGACTGAGCTAATTAATGTTACCTTTGTAGAGTTAAAAATTTACATTAATCAAAACAAATAATTATTTCTTAGAATACACATAGATTGAGACATATTGTTAGCATTTATCGAAGTATTACTTCCAACTAAACAACTGTCCCATAGACATACACTGAAAAATTTAAAAATTGAGAAATTACCCTACTCTGCCTTTAGATGTACTCCCCAACCTTCCTGATTGTTGATACTACTAAAGATTCCTATTACAAGTTTTTCTCATCAGAAAGCTCCGTTCTTTATTACTGCTTGGACTTCTTCCAATTACTCAACAGGATATTTCTAGGAGCTGCATCTTCCAGCTATTTTTATTTCAGTCTCAACCAGTTTCCCTTAAAAATAGCTAATGTATTTTAGGCCATCAGAGAAAACATACTGTCTCTTTCTATAGCTTTTCTTTTGCTGTAGTAAGTGACTTAATCAAGCCTAAGGAATAGGTCTACATTGAAGTTTTAGGTTCTGAGCAAATTCCAAGCAGAAATGCTTTAGGGAATGCAGTATTGTGGAGCTTCTGGAAGGTCTCAACAAGTAACTGTTACCTTCTCAGGGTCCAACAATTAGCAGGATAGGGATTTCTGAAACAGCTAAGTGACAATTTTCTTTGATAATTACTCATTAATCTAAATTCTATAAACTTGCACTTTTTGAAAATGTGTACCTAACCTTTACAACATGTTATGACAGTGAGTTCCATAATTTAATGTAAAGCTTTATATGAAGTGCCTTCTTTTAAATCTATTCTGCAATGTACTTGCATGACATTTGATTTTGTGTTATGAAAAATAATGAATATTACCTCTTTAGAGCACTCATTTATAGACTATCCTGTCTCCTTCTTTGTGGTTTTGTGTTGGGTTTTTTTGAGGAGTGGTGTGAGTTAGTTGTTTTTGTTTTTAAAATGAGAAAAGCTACTTAAAGTTTTTTTCAACTTACCAGTGTCACCACAGAAGCAGGAATCCTGGGTTAATGAAGGACTTGTGCTTCGTTATATTGGTAATAACGTGAAAGGATAGCAGAATACAAAGTATTTAAAACCAAATGAAAAAAAAAAATACTAATGAGACAGTGCCAGAAAGCAAAGCCAAGAAAACTAGCCATTTGAACAGTTCATTAAAAATACAATCATTTAAATTGGTATAAATTAGACATTAGAGCTAGACTCTGAATAATTTGGGGCAGTTAAGTAAGCAATATGTAATAAAAACCAAAAGTCTGTATTTATGCAAAACAACACACAATGGGATTTATTCTCATGCCTAATCACCAATTGTGTGGAAACACTGAACAGTGTTCACTTGAAACCATAGATGTAAAGATTTTTTTTTTGCATAGAATTCAGGAGAGCTAAAAAAAGGTAATTGTGATGTAACTTACATTGCATTGGTCCCCCCCTTCCTTCCCCATTCACCCTCATATAGTCTTGTAAAGTCATCACATGGGTTACTCTGCTAAGTCTTGTTCATAGTAACAACTTCCATAGTAATTTTTTGTACCTTCCAAGACCTAACTGCAAAACTATCCTGATTTGAGTCACCCTGCGAAGAAAGGATAGACATCCTGGGAAGATTATGATAGTGCCTGAGAGCACAGGAGTGGATCAGGAAAGCCAAAGCACAGTTAGAACTCAAATTGGCTAGGGAGATGAAAAATAATAAGGGTTTCTTCAGGTACATCAGACAAAAATGGAAGATGAAAGAAACTATACAAACCCCCTCAAAGGGAAACAGCAGACCTGGCTACAGCAGACACAGAGAAGGCTGACGTACTCAACTTTTTTGCAAAGTCTTTACTGTAAAGTGCTCCAGCCACACTGCTAAAGGCAGGGACTGGGGCTTCACCAATGACATAGTGTGATTGAGTGCACCTTCAGCAAGCTTGCAGATGACACCAAGCTGACTGCTGCAGCTGACACAAGAGGGATGGGGCGCCATCCAGAGGGACCATGACATGCTTAAGAGGTGTGGAGGCAAATGTGAACTACAGAAGGTTTAACAACACCAACAAGGTCCTGCACCTGGTTATTAATACCAGTTGGAAAATGACAAAATTGAGACCAGCCTAGGGAAGAAGTACTTGCAGACAGTGGTGGATAAAAAAAACTGGACATGAGATGGTAATGGGTGCTTGCAGCCCAGAAGGCCCAGATCCTGGACTGCATCAAAAGAAGTGTTCGCCAGCAGGTCAAGGGAAGTGATTCTGCCACTCCACCCCACTCTCATGGGACCCCACCTTGAATGCTGTGTCAAGCTCTTGAGTCCTCAGCACAAGAAAGATGGGGACCTGTTGGAGAAGTTCTAGAGAGAGGCACAAGTTATCTGAGGACTGCAGCACCTCTCCTGTGAGGAAAGAAAGGCTTAGTGAGTTTGGATTGTTCAGCCTGGAAACAAGGCAGCACCAGGGAAACCTTCCTCCATGGAAGCTTTCCAGTGAAGGGATAATGGTTTTAAACTGAAAAGAGGGTAGATTTAGATTAGACATATGGAATAAATTATTCATGGGGGTGGGGGGGGGGGGAGACACTGGAATGGCTGCCCAGGCTATGTTAGATGGGGCTTTGAGCACACCGGTCGAGTGGAAGATGTCAAGGTGTCCCTGTCCATGATGGGTGTGTGGGGGTGTGTGTGTGTGTGTGTGTGTAAATAGGTGATCTTTAAGGTCCCTTAAAACAATTCTATTTCTACATAACCCTCTATTATTTTATAAGCTGAAAAATCATTAAAGTTCCTACTTCAAGAAACTGAAATCTAGTCAGTAAGACATATTTTATTTCACAAGTTTGTAGATAACAGATATTAATTTCTTAAAATATGCTTTTTAAAGTAAAAATCTTTATTTTGTCTATTACCTAAATTAGCATTTTATTAACACAGCTAAAACCACACTCCACAATGCAAATCTTGGTATCAATTATAATAATAAAAAAAAAAAATTAAAAGCCAACAGTAACTGTCAGAAGTTCAAACAGAAAAAAGTATCTTTTTGTATTTCACTCAACTATAAGTACTTAAGAAGACTGCTGAAATAATTTTTTTTAAGATGTTATCATAAAACATAGGTATGTCTTAGCCCACAGGCTGGAGCACTGGAGCTTTCTTCTGTTTTAGACTAAACACACAGTTCACACTACTTGTGGAAAGCTTCTAGGCNTTTCCTATGGCCAAGGGTATAATTTCTTTCAAAAAGTATGTACTTAGAGATACATAATCACAGGTCTATCTGCAAATTAGTGGCTCTTTTTCATCATCTATCAAAAATTCTTAGTGGATTTAAATAGCGTAACTGTAAACACCTATGAAATCGGAACATGAAGGTGGTAAATCATATAAAATATTAAATCTTTTATTAAATCTGTGTCTGTCAATTTAAGATTAAAAGATTAAGAGGTAAAGCTAGATTTTTGGGAATCATTTGCCTCGACAAGATAATGACCTACTGTCAACAAAACAGTATTCCTCACTCTTTCAGATTTTACCAGAGGAGAATGTTCCTCTCACTTTTTAAATTTTATCTCACTTATGAACTAAAAATGGTATCTATCAGTTTAGGAAGAATTATTTTTCATGTATTTTGAGTTCTTCTGTAGGTAGTGTTAGAAAAAAAAAGTTAATATCATAATCCTACTTTAGCTTTACTATGTTTGAACATAAAATCTTATTGCTCATCTCATCTAAATTCTTAATATCACTTCTTGTTTGGGCACAGAAAGCACCTTACAACAATTCAACTCCTCTTGAAACTTCTTTACTCAACCTTTGTTCTTTATATAAATACAAAATTACCTAATGGACTTAAAAGCCTAAATTCAGTTTTAATGTTTTGAGGTTTTTTTGTATTTTTGAAGACTGCATTTGTGTCCTCTTAACACTGCTCATGAGGAATATAGCACACGTTACATATTAAATAATCTTACCCATCCCATGCTGCTCTCTGGTCATCATAAATGTTTCATCTTTCTCCTTAGAGTTTGTTACAGCTTTCCCAATTTTAGTAGGTACAAAGTACTCTATTAGTAAATGAAAAACCTCAAAATCCTCAATACTAGACTTCAGACTTCAATGTTTTTTCACCCCTTGCTATTTAAAAAAAAAAAAAA
>VYZU01037887.1:0-22787 GCA_013401355.1 Ceyx cyanopectus
GAGACCCATTTTGGCAGATGTGGTTTAGCCCATCCCATGCAGTAAACTGGAGCTGGAGGAGCAGCTCACAGATCCTGTGTTTCTGGGTTAACATCTACAAGCCTCATGTCTCATACTCATCCGAGTCCTGTTTGGAGACACATTACAAAGCAGCTTCAACAGAAATATGCAAGTTATACTGTATCTTGCTCATGGACAAGGCTGCTTCAGAGCCCCTACAAAACATTTCATTATATCGTTTTATCAATGTCTCCATAAAGCCCAGGGGAAGAATCTGCCTGTTCCACAGACTCCCAGGCAGTTTGCTGAAAATTGATTTGACTGTAGAGAGATAAGACACCGAGTGGTCAATAGAAGCTGTTCCTGCACATGCGAGAAGGGCCACGTAGGACTGGTTTTGTTCACAGCCAAGGCAATCCCGAGATGGTTTGCACACAGTTTGCAATAACCAGCAGCAGGGGATCACAGCAGGACCACTGTTCTCACACTAGGTGGGTGTGAGAACCAAGCAGAACAACATTTCAGGGAGCCTCACGTGCTCCAAGTGCTGCAAAGAGCCTCCTATGACAGGAGCAGACCATCCTGTTCAAGAGACTGACTCCTCACTCCAGTGCCACCCTACACCAAAAGCCCAGTAACTTAATTTTCCTACAAAGGGGAAAACATCAGGAGATTTTCTTGCATTTACAGACCACCTTAGAAACCTGCAAGGCAAAGCTGCAGAGGTGGGAGAGTGAAGCCAACTCAAGATCTCACTGAATCAGGAGCAGCTTCCCTGAGCTTTTCACCTTGTCTCTCAAGGACTCCAAACCCTCCTGGCAAGACCAATTTACTGCTTCTTGTTTATGATACAGAGCATAGCAGAAGGGATCACAACCTGTCCCAAGTGATGTCACTGCAGACTTTCAGGTTAACAAAGGTTTGTCCCCTGAAGATTTCTCTGCCCTGCCCAGCACTGCAGGACAAAGCTGGGGTAGAGAAGCCATCAGCACACCCCTCAACAAAAAACCACCACCCAAAACTGACTCTGTTGGAGCACACAGACCAACAGTGCCCTGGTACACCTCTGAGCCACATGATGAATGAAAACAGAAGTCTATTTGACCACAAAGCTGCAAAGCCTTGTCCCTTAACCCTCCTCCCACCCGTGTCCCATCTCCCTGCCCCAGCAGCCCCCAGATGTGCACATCACCTGGCTGCTTCCAGCACACCCCCTGCTCTTCCCAGAGACATGGATGCCACTTCCCCCACCCCTCTACAGCAGCACGTTGTCCCAGAAGTCCTCATTATCCATGAGGCTTCTGATGGTTGAAGCTGGTCTCTGGGTTCTAAAGATTTTTTTTGTGTTCCAGGAGACAGATGGATGCAGAGACCAGGCCAACTGCCTCTGAGCCAAGCAACAAGCCAGGCAGGAGCTTAATTTAGGCTCCATCTGCCAGGCCATGGCTTGGGAGAGCAGGAGAACAGGTAGGAAAGCATGTAAGCAAGCTCTTCACTACATCTACAGGACCATATTCCCCCACACAGCATCGGGGCTTGCTCAGGTAACATGCCCTTCAAGCTGGCAGGGGGTCAGGCTCTCTGCACAGCCTTGGGCAGAGGTCTCCAGCACACGTGGGGTCTCCTGAGTCTCCCTGTCTGTGGCATCTCTTCCTGCTCCCTCCCTGCAGCAAGCCCAGAGCTGCCCTTTCCTCTCCTCCGCCCCAGGAGGTGGAGGGAGGCTCCTTCAGACTTTGGTTTCCACTTTAAAAGCTTCAATAGGGACCAACAGGTTCCCTCAAGGGTGTCAGGGCAGGTTGCCACAAACCAGAAATAACAAGAGCTCCACCATGCCCATGGTGAAGCTTTTCCTACTGGGATTTTCACCACGATACCCAAAACTTAGAGGTTCTTGGGAAGCCAAACATTTTACCTCAGTGTTGAGCATGATGCTTTAATACATGGCAGACAGTCTCAGAGACCCTCCCTCCATGGGAGCATCCCCCAAATCTTGGCCAAGCTCCAGTTACAGCCCCTCTTACTGCCGTGTTTGGTTCCAAAACACTAGGTAGAAACAAGCACTGGGTTGGCAAAAGCCTCAGGATTCAAGTACAGTCAAACTGGGGTCACCTCCTAGTCATCACTCTGAGGTCAGTTAGCANCACTGTCCTCCCAGCTCAACCCTGACCCCAGGCACCGAATCTTTCTGGGTGGAAGAAACCTCTCAGATCATCCATCCACCAGGGAGGTCCCCACTGGATGCTGAGGTGACTCCTCATTACCCTGGTCATGGCTGGGGGCTCAGCTACACTCTGAGCTCCTGGCTGAGCTGCTGTTTAAGTCACCGAGGAGGAGAAAATGCAATATAAATATACAAATAAATTCCAACCGGCTTGTGCAGAGTTAACCCCAACACTTGCAATGGCAGGGGAAAAAAAAAAAGCTTGAAATAAAAGATCCTCCCAAAGAGCTTGCTTCAGAAATCAAGCTCTGTTACAGAGTCCTGGGAGAAAATTAGTTTACTATCATTCTCCTCCTTCTTGTGGTTCAATAATTTATCTGAAATAAATACTGTTGTATTCCAAGTAAAATATTCACTGTATAGGAACAATTCCTGCCTGTCCTTCTTCCTGGAGTCCCAGCAGAGTGACCTGTTGGTGTCAGCAGTGTCAGGCTGCCACACTCAGCACATCTGACTCACATGGGCTTCTCTGCAAGGGGCTTTGGTCCTTTTAATTTATTTTTTAAACAGTTCCCTTGCAGTGAAAACCCAGATACTGCTGATAGAAGACATTGCTACAGATGTGCTGTGATTCTTCACTTTAATTCTGTTTTTTGTTGTTCTTCCCCACTCACAAAAATCATAGACTGGGTTGGGTTGGGAAGGGACCTTTCCTGGTCCAACCACCAGTTAGGAATTAAAGGCATCTGAGGGGTTCCAGCCCTCACATCACCCCTGGGGCCTCTTATGAGCCCAAAAAGAACTGGTTAGAATCCTCCAAATGAATGTAGTGGGATAGATAAAGGATTTTAATTTGACAGGGAAAACAAGTTCATTAACTATGAGATGCTTGTATAAGTGGACTGTAAAAATCTTTTAAAAAATAGATTTATCATAGAATCATTTTGATTGGAAAAGACATTTAAGCCCATCCAGTCTAACCAGTAACCCAGCACTGCTCCAGTCCCTGCCAGGGAGCACAGCTCCCATCCCAGAGCACAGGGCTGGGGATGTTTAATCCCAAAGTGCTCAGGTCTTGCCCCAAACCTGTAGCACAAGAAGGGAATGAAAGTGAAATTTCCCAGTTAAGTTCTTATCCTGACCTCAGAGAGTTTTATTATATGGTCTTATATAGACAGATTATGAATAAATATTATTTTTATTATTATATAGTACCTGAAAGTATATTTAGGCTTATATTTTTAAGCACCAAGAATTAACACACTGCAGCTTCTGTCTCTACAGATCTGAAAACAAGCTCCTTGACCATTTAAATTATCATTATTTCTAAGCAATAAACCATAAAACCACAACTTCTTTGTGCCCACAAGACAAAAGCAATTTCTGGCAGGCTGTATTCTCAAGAAACATCTTCAGCACACCAAGAAATAAAACGAAATATATCAATAAGCCAATAAAGAAGTCTTTAAAGTTTAATGGATTTTCTAGGCCCAATGAAACAGGCAACGTAATGAAGGAAAATTCCATCTGAAATTAAAAGACAACAAATTGCCAGTTATTTTAAGGACCTGTGAACAACTTAGAGCTGTTCACTCCAGTGGCAGCTGACCCAGCACCACAATAATAATCCCTGGGATAAAGCAGTTGGATGTTTTAACATCTCCTCAAGGATTTTGGAGCAGGGCTAATTTTTTGGATGCCCTTCTTGGGTCTAAGTGGCCACAGCCTGGCCTGGAAAATTGGAGTTTGAAAAAAATAAAAATAAAAAAAATAAATAAAATGCCTTGGAAAAGGCACTGAGATGAATCCCCCAGCCCTGGGGCAAAGCCACAAGAGGTTGAGCTCTGGAAAAGTGCAAGGTCTCTCCCAGCTCCTCAAAAAGGAGCCTTCAAATGAGCAGAAACAAAGGAAAATTAAAAGGAAAAAACAAATAGAGTGAAAGCAAAGGATAAAACCCCAGGAAGACCCTGTAGCAGCAAGAGAAGTGATCTCAGAGACACCTTCATCTGCTGCCATAAAGAGCTTCCAGAAGAGCTGAGGCTTGCTTCAATTTGCTGTCACACACAAGAGCTGGAGAAGCAAGGAAAAACTGGTTTGGGTTCCTCAGCAAAATAGAAAAATGAGGAGGAAAAAAACACCAGTTCCAGGCAAAATTAAGTGTTCTCAGCAGTCCCTGACTGAATCTCTTCTGTTTGCTTTCTTGGCTTGCAAGAAAAAAAAAAAAAAAAGCTCATTTTGACATGAAAAATTAATGTGTACCCCTTTGAAAGAGAAACAAAATTTCACTTTTAATTGCTGCCTTATTAACTTCTCCTTGCTGCTCACTGAAATCCAGCTGAATTTCTGAGTAATTCAGTTTGCTTCTCAAGCTGGAAGCTCCTTGCAAGAAATAATTCATTATAAAAAACCCACTGGATGTGCACTGTGTGCAACAGAAAAGTCAACCTCAAGAACCCAAAGAAAGATTTCATGGGATATCATCACACACAGCAAATCTAAGTGGAAATAATTTGCATTTTGGAGCACTCCCTTCCCATCCATGTTTGCTAGACCTGCCTATGGCCACCCTCTGTCCACTTCAGGTTGATATATCAAGACCTAAAAATCTGCTTAGCATCTCCACTCCAGCAGGTTCCTCCAAGGACTGCATCATCATCCTCCTCCTCCTCCTCATCCCCAAACCACTTAAGGAAAACTGTAGTCTGGGACACACCAGGACTCCCCAACACAATCCCAACCCATTTCCCATGCTGTGGAGCTGGGGACCAGAGCTGCACCCCTCCTAACAGCACCAGCATCCATCCAGAAGAACCTGACCCTCCAAAACACACAACCACATGTAAATCCATTTCTTTTACAGTAAGAAGGTGCTGCAAAGAGGTACAGCTTGTAGAGCAGAAGTAGAAAGATGAGAAATAGAAAATCAAGATAAAAATCTTTTTTCTTATGGGATAGGTTCTATCTGCAGCTTGTGCCTTGGTAGGGAGCTGGACCCAGGCACACCACATGTCCTGAGCTCGAGAGGTTTCTCTCCACACCGGCTTTTGCCTCCTCTTCTCCTGCTATCTGGAGCTGACCAAGAGCCAAGTGGCTCCCCTTGATCCCTTCCAACCCAATACATTGTGTGATACTCCTCCAGGATTTGCTGCTGACAGGATACCTCTCCATGGTGGAAAACACCCACAGCTGCCTCCCGTGGTACCCAGCTGAACATCCCAGTTACACCCAGGCAGGGCAAGGCACCAAGTCCCAACCTTGCAAGCTGAAAAATCAAAGCTTTGCTTTCCTTGCTCCTCCATCAGATGGTCTCCAAAGGCACGAGGCACTTCTGCCCAAAATTAAACACAGTCCTTCTCTTCTCCAGCTCAAACACAAACTGGAGGTCCCCAGTGTCAAGGTAAGAAAATTTTATATAGTTTCATGGGCAGAGCATCTAATTTTTGTGAAGTGCTCCACATCCCTGCAGGCAATCCCCTGATGAAGCCAGCTCTCTGCAGACACCCTGAGCTAAGGAAGGTTGGAAGAGGTTGAAAACTTTCCCTGTGCTTCAAAAAATAAAGCTGCTGACGTGCAGAACTGTTGAGAGGTGGACACCACAAGGGATGCTCAGCTGCTGTTTCATCAGCTGCAGCCACATCTCGTGTGTGGACTGACATCTTACAGCATCAGCACGTGTTGCTTGCAAGTGCACACGGGCTGGAAAGGCACAAACGAGGATGCTCCAGAAGAGCAGCAGTTTTCTTGGGCATCGGGGAGCACCACCCATTTATTTATTAACCTTGACATGCTCATCCTCCACGTATAGAAGGGCACAAAGCTAAAGCCCTTTGACATCTGCATTTTGGGTGCTGCTGCATGTCCAGTCAGGCTCCAGTCACCCAGCTGACCCCAGCAACAGCAGGAAAATAAATACAAAGGCCAGTTCAACTCTTGGGAGAGATTTAACTGCATCGATCAAATCCCCTGCATGTGGCATCCAGGAGCCAAGTGCCCCTCCTGCCACGCCCAGAGGCAATGGCCAAGCAGAGCCCAGCATTCACCTCTGCATTTCATCTTTTTTGCCCATTTTCATCGGCCTCACACCACCATTAGGATGTTGATTCCATAGGTTCATACTCCTCACCTGCTTCCAAATGTCACACATTGTTTGTTTGCCAACATTTGGTGGAACAATCTGCCACAGCAACACCTTGCAGGGCTCTTCTTGGCTGCTTTGGGATGTGGGCAGCGAGAGTGAGCAAGCAAACCCTGGCTCCCACACCCCCAAGGAGGAAGGTTCTTCCCCCAAGGCTCACCCCAAACCATCCAGATCCCTCATTTCTGCTAAAAATAAATGTATATTATGGTGTAACTCTGTACAAAGCCCATGCCAGCCACACCCTCAGCACAACTCCTACCAATAGATCTTTCCTACCACTATTTTGTATGATGTACAGCCAATTTCCAGACTCACCTTCCTTCCAACCATCTCCCTTGACTTATGTCTTCAGAAAACTTATTTTTCTTCCCCCCTCCCCATGAGAAAAACAACACGGCCAAAGGAGTTGGGAAAAAAAAAAATTAAAGATTTTTCTTTGGGCAGCTGTCAGAAAAGCTGAGAAAAGAGAGTGAGGCACATAAAGCATTTTCTCTTCTCCAGCATTCAGGAGCACTTTCTGTCAACATGATGACCCCGACCCCAATTGCAGTTGTCACTGCTCCTCCACCAAACTGGGACTCAGCAGGCAGAGGGGGTGGGAGAAAAGTCTTTCCACTTCCATACTGACAGACAGCAAAGCTGAGACCCGGACAAAGTTTCCTGCACTTGCAACAGACTCGGAAATAAAACACATTTCCACCCCCAGAATAACAGCAGAGCAACGCAGACAGAGAGCAGGAGCAGGGAGCAGTGCTGGAAGATGGACTGCAAGGCAGGACCTGGGGTTTTTTTGCTTTCCAACTGAGCAAACATGCTCTGGCAATGAAAAATTAAGCAGCTTCATGATTTCCAGAAGGGTTAAGGTAAAAAAATATAAAAAAAAGAGATAGACAATTGAACAAAAAAAGAGGCTTTGTTTGAAAATTGGTGGGGTTTTTGGCATTTTTAGATACTCAGAGGCAGGTTCAGATGTAAAAAACCCCATTTCAAAGCAGCAAAGTCAAAATGTTTCCATTAGGAACTGTCAGAGTGGAATAATCCATAAAATAGGTTTCCTTTTTCAGGGTTGTTTTCTGAAATCAGCTGAGGAGTTCAAGATGACTTCTTAAATAATTCAAAGCTCATTGATTGAAATATTCCACCTCACCCTCCTCCTGACACCCTCAGAGCTACACGTGTAAACAGCCAGACTCTGACTGCATTCCAGCACCCAAAAGATGGAGAAAGTCCTTGAGCCCAGGCTGGAGAAGGGCAAGTGCAGCCCCAGGTGACAGGAGCAGCCCCAAGGGAGCTTCTTCACACAGGGTAGGGGTAGGAAGGGACCTCTTGAGATCATCTGGTCCAACAACCCCCCTGCTAACCCCAAAACTCGGCCACTTCAAAGACCTACTTGGAGAAATCCCACGGCTCTAGAAGGTACAGGGGGGCAAGAGAGCTGGTTGATGTGGCGCCACTTGATCTTGAGGGTCTTTTCCAACCTAGGCAAGTCCACAACTCTCTCAAACATGAAGGAATTCACCATCTTGGAGCCAGTCAAAGACATAAAGCAGCAGAATATGTTTCACCACATTTATTTTTTAACATGTTCCAATTTTTTTCCTCCTTCCCCGAGCTGCTCACATTAAGTCAAGACTTGAAAGGGCAATCATTCCCAAATCTAATGGTAACTTGCATTCCTGATGACTAAAGCAGAGCTATTTCAAGAGGAACATCAGCAGGGTCCCAGGCTGGCTTAAGTAGAAGGCATTTAGCAAAGCAAACAGCCCTAGCTAGAGCCTCAGTGAAATGTTTTCCATCGTGGACATCCCCAGAGTCTCTCTTGCCCACCAGTGGCCACGCTCCACGAGCAGCACTCCCCAGAGCAGAGCAGCTGCTGGAAGCACTGACAGACAGATGTCATCAACACAAAGCTCTCTGGGATGGCCACAAACTCCACACCTCCCAGCTCCCTCTGTGCTGATAGAAAGATGGCTCCTGGGGGATCAAATGCAGGGTTAAACCAAACCAAGCCTTCTAAACCAAACGTGCTAACTACAGAAAAGGATTTAACTGAAAATCCAAATTCAGATCACAAATCCAGAGTTGAAATCAGAATTAAGGATGTTCAGTTTTCTTTCCCTGCCCCGACCTCTGTGCTTTGTCTCATCCCTGTATCCCCTTCTCAAAGGGTAGACAGAGACCCCTTTTCCACCTTCTGGTGACTTCAAGGAAGGCAAATAATTCATTTTGCATCCCTTTAATAGCTTCACCAACAGCTTATGGTGACAATCTCCCAGGTTCTGCTGCACTGCAGAGGGAGGACAGGGAATCCTTTAGGAGTTGCAGACAACATTCTAAACAAGAGCAACCCACTCCTTCCCTAGGACACAGAGCCACTCAGTCTCACCTGCAGCTCTAAGCAGAGCATCAACAGCCTCGTTTGCCCCCCAAGATGATGGGCATCTTCTCTGCCCAGTGCCCTTTCTGGTATACTGGGGCTGAAGTTTGGTGGGAGTTGGGTACTAGGTACCCTGGTGGGCAACACTCAGATGTGTTCTCAACTCCTAAGCACTGCTGAGCCATGAATGGTGTTCATGTTTCCAATCCAGTTGCTCTTTGCTTCCATCAAGAGTTTCTTAGAAAACCCAATTCATCTTCCTTGACCAATTGTGTCAGAAATAAAACCTGCAAGCTAAAAATAGCCAGGCTGGACTGCTTGCTAATTTTAGAGGGTGTATTTGTGGAGATGTAATAATACAGGTTCAGCAGCAGCACAAGGGTGCTTCACTCATGCTAATGACCCAGAGAACATTACACTTGATGACAACCATCCCACTACCTCTCCCTACCTAGCACACAACCTGCTCTCCAGGTCACACAAGTATTCACAGCTCAAAACACAGATTATGCCCTGCCTTTGAAAATGAAATTATTTATCCACGACAGGAATTGGTTGTTTGGTCTAAACTGCATTTCTAACAAACACTCCCCTCCCAGCACACCCAGAGCCAGCTGCTGTTAGGATGCTATGGAAACTGAAATGATGCCACCTCCTTCCATGTTATGGGCAGAGGATGGTCCTCCCATCTTCTGCAGCTCTTCTCAGCCCTCTCAAGCTTTCTGGGTTGATCCAACCAGCCCTGGAGAGTCTTTCCATGGGAAAATTTCACAGTTGGGAGTCAACTGAGCTGGGGTTTCACCCCATGTGCTGCAAATGCCTTCAGGGACTGGACAGCCACTATAAGCTAATTTTTTTATCACTTCCAAATGCTGAATCTTTTACTCTAAAGCTTCAGGCAAGAGGACTTGTGGTGGAATCTCATGAAGCACTCCAGTCACATCTCCCAGCCCCACAGCTTGCAACAACAGGCTGGACACCAACTGGGAATGCTGCTGGCAAGGACCTCATTTGTACCACCACCCACCTCATTAAATTGCTTCTTCTGGTTCCCCCCTGGCCTGTTTGAACAGGGAGGAGTCTGGGGTCATCAAAAAAAGCAGCAAACACAATCCCAACTGGCATTTGTTTGGAAGCAGAGCTGAACATCTTCCCTGTTCGTCAGTTGACGTCACCAGGTTGCAACCCACACTCCACCCTGCCAGAAGAGCCTGTTCCATTTCCTTTTAATAGATGTTCTTCAAGAAAGGATGAGCACTCAGACACCAAGCAAGCACATTTAAAAGCTCATCCAAGGTAGAACAGAGAGACAATCAAACTGTGGTCACAACCAGCACTGCCACCAGCAAGTTTGAAGTACCTCTAAACCATCAAACCAACCACAGAGGTATCCGAATGGAGTTATGAGGTTGAAAATAACAGAATTATTCAGCTTCGGCCTTGCTCTTGAAGCATGAAATAGAGGAAAGATGTGTTAAATCTGAGACCTGCTCCAAGGACTCCTCAACTGAGGAGGCTCTGTCATGACTCTGCATTTGAGACCACCAGCAAAAATTCTTCCCAGTTAAAATGTCTTCAACTCTTTCAAAGTGCTTTTTTTTTTTTCCAGGACAATGATTCTAGCTGCTTTAATATTTCATTAAATATCCCTTTTTTTAAACTAAAAGCCAGGAAAAAAAAAAGTAGCACAAACATATTTTGACTGCAAACTTCCAGGCATTTGATAAGCATCAGTCTCTCATTAAGTCCAAGTGAATCCAGGCACCAATTCACTATTGACATTTCACGTGCTGGAAAACACTAAGTTCACTCAACCTGTCCTCTTGCTGAGGACAAGAAAAGCCTCAATGGATTTCTAGAAGAAACACACCCAAGCTCAGTAAAAATATAAACTATTTAAAAAATAAATCAGCTTCTCCACAAGCTGTATCTCCTGATTTCATGATATCTACCCCAGAGCAGGGTGCTCAAAGCCCCACCCAGCCTGGACACTTCCAGGGAGGATGGACACAGCCAAGTGGCATGGTTTGGGAGAGCTGGTTTTTCCACCTTTCATGCAGTCCCACCCACACCCACCATCTTCATGGGCATCACTTCACCTTAAAAATTAACACTAGCCCTAGAAACCATCTCAGGTAGCTGGCTGATGGGAGCATCTCCCAAGCCCTTTGTGTGCTGATGAGGGACACAGTTATCCACTGGTGCCTCAGAGCACTACCCATCTAGAATCAGAGGGGCATTAAGCAGCACTTCAAAGGGATAGCAGGGAAGATAATTAAAAGTACTCTTCAGATTATTAAATATATTGCATTTTGTAGTAATACCAAAGCTCTACGGCACCCCTCGTGCCCACCCTGGGCAAAGCTGACCTCACCAACACGCCCAGGAGGAGATGCTCAGCAGACCAGGGCTAGCCCCTTTGGCATCTTGAATCCTGATTGATCAGCACTCCTAATTAAAACCCCGACAAAATAAAGACCTTGGATCATCGACTAACTGGCCGTTAAGAGTAAATCAAGCTGTGCTACCTCATGCCTCTGCCTTTCAGCTAAAAGAGTAAGCCAAACACCAGTGGGCTGGTGGGATGAAATCCCTGCTCTTTGCAGAGTCCCTCTCCCCTCCTCCCAACGCTCATTAATCATCTTCCATCGACTTGCTTCGACAGAACATTAAATGACCCAGGCTCCAGCCTCACTCTTTCCAACAGAGGCACCTTTTTCATCTGCCAAGGATGAACTGCTTCAGCTGCCAGCTCACATGAAACAAAGGCACCAGGAGGTTTGAGATTTTAGGGGTTTTTTTAAGGTAGGGAGTAGAAAATGGCCTGCTCTGGCTGTTGGCCAAAAGGACCAGAAGTGAGCCCACCACATTTCCATTTGCCATCTGGTCCCACAAGCACTGATCTTCCAGGCCAGAGGACAATGGATGGCACTTAACTCCCAATTAACTGCTCAGCAGCTAATGAAGCATTATGACAGCAACCAGGAGAACCCACACTGCTTGTCTTGGCACTGAGGAGAGGGAGATGTGCCTCTGAGGAGCATCTCCACCCCATTACAGTGGTTTCCAGAGGCATCCCTTCACTGGCTTAGAGAGGGGTGGTGACTCCACCAGGTGAAGAGGTTGGGTGGTCAGTTGGGGTTGGACCTCTTGCTTCCTCAGCTGGCCATGACACAACTGTGACAGGGAGACCAAACCAACTGGCTCCCAAGGACACACCTCAACACAGACTGAGCCTAAATACTCAAGCTCTGCAGGATTACCTGGGTCAACTCTGGATGGTCATTTTTTCCTGTAGACCCAATCAGACTCAGACCAGGGCTTTCTGCCTCTCCTGCAGAGCTCAGCAGCCACCCCAGAAATAGCAAAGCTCCAACAGAGGCCTCCCAACCAGAGCCAGAGCTGCTGGGAAAGCTACCACCAGCTTTGGCCAGCACTGCAGAGATAAGTGAAGATGTGTTTGTGCCAACAGCACCAGTAAGTCTGAACTGCACTCAAAAACTGCTGATCCAGATGAAGAAAACCTCTTTTTTTTTTGGCATTTTCCAAGACCAGCATGTGAAAATGTTCCTTTTTTTTATATATTTGCTCAGCAATGTCAACAAAGTTGCAGATGAAGTGAGGCAGAAGGTGAGAAAAGCCCTCTGGGTCTGTATCCCCCACCTCTGAGGTGCTGGGGCAATCACTTTGTGAACCATGCAGCTTGTTCTGACAACACAGCCACGCAACACACCACATCAAGATTTCAGTACCTGATCAGGATGGAGACATCCCCAGCCTGCTAAGACAGCTCAAACCAAGCTTTTTGCTTTGGAAACCGAACAAAACCAGCACCATTTCTTCCACGGGCAGCTTACAAACTCAGGTGTAACCAAGTGGAACGGGAGGCCAGCACCAAAACATTTACTGCCCTGAAAACTATCTTTATACAGTGGAGATTGCTTCTCAGGAGCACTCAGACAAATCAAGAACAGATTAAAAAGATGCAGCAGTCTAATCTTTGGGGTTTTTTCCTCTTCCCCCAGTCAAAATCGAGTATTTTCAAGCGTAAAATATCTACTTCTCTTTGCAATACAAAGCATACTGGGGAAGAACCACATTGCTGTTATCATTTAAACCAGAGCAAGTGCAGAGCTCCAAGCCCCAGTTAGCAGAAAATGCAATGGAAGGTTTGTAAACTCTCATACTGGAAGTGTTTGTAAAGCAAAAGTAATGATATAACCTACGAGACTAAACAATAACACAGAATAGCTAATATCCTGAATATATACAGAACCAGACAGCCAGAATCACCCTCAGGACCTTCTGCTTCACACAGGCTCCTGCAAAAGCACCTACTACAACATGGGCTGCTTGGTACTACCAACCAAGAGAACACATCTTACCTGGGAAAAGGTGAACTTAAGACTAGAAACAACTCAGAACCCTCTCCCTCATCCATCCCCAGAGGTGCTTGTCAACCCAAAGTGCTGCCACGGATGAGAAGGTGGCAGCAGCCAGACTGGAGCTGTGAACACGTGGCTGAGGGAAGGAGGAAGACACGACTGGGCTCAGAGCTGCAGCCCTGCAGCTGCCAGCAGTGGAGGAGGCAGCTCAGCACCAGCAGATGGGACACAGGCAGCCACCCACAAGCACTGTGCACCCCACCAGGCAGCTCAGCATCCCCAAGGAAGCCAGCCTTCCCCAGCAGCATGTGTCCCTCCTCCGTGAGCATCTCTGGAGCCACGCCAGCATGGGGGAAAAGGGAATTGTCCTAGTTGCCTTCACCCAGCAGACTGGGAGCTTCCCGGGGCAGAGACTGTGCCCAGAGCACTGTCACCAGAACAAATAACAGCCTAACCAGGGTAATCTTGGAAGTCAAGCTAGAGAATGGTCTGAGATCAATGCTGAGCAACAACTGGAGGGAGACAGAGGGGGAAGTCAAGAAGATGGGGCCAGACTCTTGTCAGTGGTGCCCAGGGACAGGACAAGGGGCACTGGGCACCAACTGGAACCCAGGAGGTTCCACCTGAGCAGGAGACAGAGAAAGTTCTTTGGTGTGAGGGTGTCAGAGCCTGTCCCAGGCAACCCCCAACTCAACGGGGGGGGGGGGGGGGGGGAAGGAGATGAAGCCAATGCCTTTGAGATGTTCCTCTGACACTACCCAGAGCTCAGAGTTTCTCTTCTGCCTCTGCCATTTGCAATTTAAATCGTGGCACTCAGCTATGCAAATCCATACGCAAAAGAGGTAAGAGATAAACAAGTGTTAGGGGGGCTCCCTTGGAGCATCTTGAAGCTTTGCTAGGGGAGGTTTCAGTGTATGCCAATAGGGAATAAATGCTGCAGGGAGTTTGGGTAGAGGAGGACTCAGGTCTTTGCACCTCCCTTTCCTCACCAGTCCATCAGGTGCTCCATGAAGGTTGGGTAAAGGGCTGGCTGGACAGACATGCAAAGCAGAGCTCCTGACAAAGGTATTTCTAATTCCAATTATCCCTTTCCAATAGGCACCATTTCCATGGCATGCATCCACCCGAGTCATTTTTATTCGCTCTCACTCCCAGTATGTTTCATTTTCTACAAATCTAAATTAAAAAGAAACACAAACTCTGCTGTTTTCAGCAGAGAAAAACCTTCCTGCAAAGAAAAACATCAGCTTTCTCCACATTTTTCTTTAGCTGCTCCATCCTGTTCCTGCTGGGATCAGGGGAAAGAAGGGAAGATTGCACTACCAGGTTAATTTGGGATGGTTTTCTCCACTTACTGTCTAAAGTTATGTAAAGAGTCACCATCCTAGAGTCAGGCCAAGGAAGATCATGAAGCAGCTTCCACTTGTGTCCACTTTACAGCTCAGACTTCATTTCTAACACACTTGGTTTCTGGTGGTGTTTTAATTGCTGGTGACTGCTTGGCTTGCTTTTAATTTTTTTAATTAAAAATCAAAATTTATTTTTTTTTTCACAGCCTTACCAATACCCAACATGCCAAATACACCCCCAAACCCACCAAGACCATGACAAGGACAACCTTTGCAGGAGGGGACCTCTCTCTGAGCACAGCTTCATGGCACAGCCCCACTCCTCACCCCAGGGCACCCCAACAGCAGCTACCAACCCACACCAGGGCTCAGAAGCACCAGAGACCAAGACATGATGAACATCCCAGATCATTCCAAACCTCCTCCTGCTATCCCAACCATAAGCAACCTGGACCTGCAGACCAAGCTGCCCCATCTCATCATCTGAAGACACTGCACATGGCAAAAAGATGACTTTATCCCCTCATTTAGAGTTAGAACCCCCACTCATTAATCCAACGATGCATTTCAGGGAAAATAAAGAGGTTTTCATTATCCTAATGAGGCTGGAAGCCATCTCACAAGATGCTCACATTGGTTTTGATGATCCTTTGGATTGGGCTTCGTGCTTTTGAAGTGGAAATTTTGCAGCTCTTGCGAGTTTGCTGTTTCCAGCTCCCTCATCCCCAGGGAGATGCTCTGGGAGAGCATCAAGTCTGCTCACAGAGCTGTCAGAGCTAGCCAAGTACACAGCCAGAAAGGCCACTGCATGAAAGAGAACAGCAAGTAGAGCTGGTTGCTGCCTTCCACCCTATAAAATGAAGGGAAAACTCATAATCCTACCTTGCAAAAAAGCAAGGCAGACTCCCAGTTTGTTAGGGAGCCATCAGTGTCACCCTGCCACACCACAGCCTGGGGACATTACAAACAGAAGCCACCACTGATGCATTTAACACCCAAACCCTACACAGAAGCAGAAGAGAATCTATGGAGAGAAGAAAAATCTGATTTCAGAGATTGACACTGAATTTCTGATGCTGATGTGATGGGCCAGAGACAGTTTTAGCTCCACAAATCCATTTACACTCCTCTGTTTCTAGAGGAGCCCAACCACCATACTCTTTCTGGGCAGGGTAAAGCATTTCAATTTACACCATTCTGCATGCACAGATTAAATTAGATTACAGGGAATGGCTGTGGGTGCTCAGAGAGAATCTAAGGAGACCTGGGAGCCCTTTGCTCATTCAAACATTACACCACCATCACTTGCTCAGTCTGCAGCCATCAAAAGCCTGTGCTTGTGTTCAGGCTGCTGTCAGCTCAGCTAGGGGCTGTGACCTCCACAAGTGTGAAAAAGCCTTTTGCTGTCTGTTTGTGGTTTGCTTTCTACACTGAGGGTTTGTGCCTCTCAGAGGTGGAAGTTGGAGGAATATTTAACAACTGTTAGCACAGTGATAAACAAAACTGAAATCTTAAAAATCTCAGCATCTCTAAGCACAAAGACTCTGACCTCTAATTGGGTACTGAATACTAAATAAGAGTTCCCATCACATCTGAGTCAACCCAAGAAGCAAACAGCCACCAGAGCCTAAAACAATTTCTTGGTGGGGCTTGGAACCACCTGCAGGAGCTCCAACCCAACACACACAAGTCACATAATAAACTCATTTAGGTTGGAAGACCTTCAAGATCAAGTCCATCCATTAACCCTACTCTCCATGGGCTGCTAAAACATGCCCCTCAGTCAGTAGGGCATCTGAGCCCCTCCTGTCCACAGGGACACACAGAACCACACAGCTCATCCCTGGAGTTGAGATCCTGCACCACCATCTCCCCAGGAGGCTCTCACAGCCCTTCTGCCACCATCAATCCCATTAGGTGACACCAGCTGCTTCTGTAGCTCTGGCAAACGATCCCATCCTCTAAATTAGCACCTTGTTGCCTGGTATTACTTTTTATTTATCTGTTCTGGGGAAACAGCATTAGCACCCTGCGGAGCTGGCTCCTGATGGATGGTTTCAGGGCCATCACCACCAGCAGCAACAACCTAACGACTCCAAAACCCAGGAAGAGACTCAGGAGGTGTTACATGAGAGAGTGAAGCAGAACCACAACTGCAGATGCAACTCTTGAGGTTGCTTAGGTGTTTTGATTATTTATTAAGTTTTCTTTCCTCCTCCACAAGTCTGTAATGAGCAACCAGATGCTACAGTGGTAGGATGCAGAAATTAGTGGCCAGGTATCCTGAGCAGCACCACAGTCCTGGGGGGTTGTCTGGGCAGTGAGGGGTACCCATAGCTATGTGGCTGGCTGGGGGTCTCCCCAAGAACCACTCCAGGGCCACCACAAGGGATTTATTGGGCTATTAATGATGTGATGGAGCAATCTGAATCAAACACCTTTCTCATTTTCTGCTCAAGTTTAAAGTAATGAGAAAACACCAAGGAAAAAAAGATAGAAGAGTCTAGTGAACAATATCCCCAGAGAGCCAGAAGGTCTCCCCTGAGCCTCCTTCTCTCCAGGCTCAACAGCCCCAGGTCCCTCAGCTGCTCCTCCCCACACTCCTGCTCCAGACCCTTCATCTCCTGCTGGGACCCAATGTTGACCCCAGGATTCAAAGGGTAGCTTCCCCAGTGCCCAGTCCAGGGGACAATCCCTGCCCTGGCCCCTGTTGGCCTCCACATACTTAGTCCCAAAATTCTTCACATAGTATTTCATTTAAAAGTGTTACAGCTATGGAAATGAGGGGATAAGATCAGAGATAAGCAGCAAGAATTTACCTGTATTTACAGTGTATCTGTAAACAGAAAAATAAATGCTACAAAAGGACACAACAAAGATAATAAGTGATTAGTTATTCAGGAGGAGATGGGTGTACTCAGCATGTACCTTCAGCTCCTGTGCAGCCACTAACTGTATGGCAGAGAAATAATTTAATCTTTTTGACCCAGTTGTAGAGTTGAGCAAATATTGATTTCTTTTTTTTGTTCATTTGCCAAACCAAGGAAGATAAAAAACAAACATTTAGTCTGAGCTGAAATGACATTTTTTGTTACCACCGTGTTCTCAATTTTGTTGAAACGTCAACATTTTGAATCCTCTTCCCCAAACCCAAACTATTTACGTTGCTGTTCTCCACTTTAATCCCTTCATTAAATATAAAAGCCAAAACACAAGTGAAAATACTGCAACACAAGAAAACCAGTTTAACAAGATGTCAGCTGAAGGGACCTCCTGCAGCTCTCCACTGCCCTTCCCCATTTCTCAGCTGCAGCCCTGTCCAGGGGAATCAATTATTCATGGCACACAAAGCCCAGCACCAGCTGCACTCTGCCCTGATGGTCAGCTCCACACTACAGCAGAGAAGACTTGGAACCTTCCCCTATCTGCTCTGGGCATCTCCCATCTGCCTTTGGGCACATGAACTATGTAGCTGAAGAACATAAACTCAGTTTAGAGGTGTATAAAACAATCTATATTATCTGTAACAAATAAGGACTGTCTTTAGGTCATTTTAGCATTATGGAAACTGCCAGAGCATCAAGAACTGGTGCCATTGAAGATGCCCATCATCCAACCCCCCAGTGATGGAGCAACCACCAGCACCTCCAGAAACATACTGGGCATTTCTTTTGGGCACCAGCAGCATGAGCCTGGAGTGATCAAATCCCTGGGTCAAATATTGGGGATGATCCAACATGATCCAGTTTGATCCTTTGGATGAAATATTAAGGATGGTGGCACTGAAGCACAAAGAGAAACTGGGTAAGCGTTGGTGATCATTGCACACAAGCTGAAGGCATTGGGGGAGACCTGCAATTAAGAGTTTTCCTCAGCACTCAAGGGGTATTTAATGAGTTTATTTGAACATTTGGTGTTTTCTGAAGCAGATGTCAACCCTTCCATTGAGAAATTCATTCCCACCCTCCCCAAGGAAGATCAAAATGCCTCCAGTTGCTCCATATGCCAGGAGGCAAGTGACTGCCCTGCTGAAAGTTCCAGAAATGATTCAAAAAGCAAAGAGAGGAGGCAGAAAACCAGCCCCAGAGCTCCCACCCCACTGAGATATTCAGGAGAAGAGCAGCTCCAGAAGCTATGGAAGTTTGTGGGTGGGAAAAACACAAGTTCTGTCACTGGTGGCTTAATGTCATAATTACTTTTCACATCAATTAATTGCTTTTCAGCACTAGAGGAGCCAGGCAGAGCTGCCAGAGTGTTCTTGGCTCTTATTGCCTGATTATTTCCCAGGCTGCCCAGGGCAGGGGTGCCAGACCAAGGGCTCTGCTGTGCCCTCTGCAGCCTCCTCTGGATTTTCTGCCTTGCTCCTCAGCTCAGTTTGGTTTCCAACTTATTCCCCAGCTGTTTCCTTTGACCTCAAGCTCTCACCAGCTCCATTAAACCCGAGTTGATGTGTTTTGGGGCATGTGATGTACTGCACCTCCTGGACAACACTCAACCCACAGCAAGGGTCAGCACATCAAGAGTTCTTAGAAGAAGATTCAAAGTTATTGCTTTTTAAAGCTGTAAGACTCACATTGCCAAGCTCTTCCATGCTATCATGGGAGCTACACTTTTTCTTTTCACTTGCTTTTAAGCAACTGAAAGCTCAGATGCTATCTGTGCCACCATCCTGAGCCTTCAAATGGAGGTGACAGGGTCTTAAGGAAAAGAGGGGGTTGAAAATACACACACTGCCAGTCCTTCAGCAAATTGCTTGAAGTTATCAACAACAATATCAACCCACACTCGTTTTTGCTGCCTGGGCTCCAAAGAATATCAACAACTTCAGGAGGTGGGACATGCACATAGACAAGAAGCCTATGGGAGTCTTCCTCCATCCCTTCATCATCTGATAGATAAAACTGTAATATACTAATAGCAAAGGGAAAAGAACCTTTTGGGATCATTCCAAACCAGAAGTGTGCAGAGAACTAAATAAAATGTACTCCAAGAGCATCACTCCACTTCCCTCCATACAAGGAAATGGTGTAGCTCTTTCAAAGGATATTTTGAAGACTAAAAATAGAAAGTGTTTCAAAAGCAGTGCGAAGAATTGAAGAAAGAAAGGCTGGTTTTAGACTCTTAAAGGGGCAGAGAAGCACAGAACCTCCATTACAGGAAATCTTTCAGAGGTAGAAGTCTGCAGAGAGGACAAGCAGCATTAAGTGTGGATATCACCTTTGGATGAGCTCAGAGTCCTGCAACAGCTCCAGGTCTGAGAGTCTGGACTTCAGGATCAAAGGGTTGAGAGAGTGGATCCTGAAGACTTCACAACCTTATTGCAGCCTTTCCATGGATTCTCATCTCCCAGAGATGCCAATGCAAGCCTGGCCAAGAGAATTAAACCTCTGCTGTCCTGGAGAACTGACCTGGGCTTCTTCCACATGCAGAGCTGCTTCCAAAGGCACACTGCTGGCTGGGCAGAGCTGCAAGGGCTCCTAAGGAGCAAGGGGGGGCTTCTCTGCAAGGATCACGGGTGCCCTCCAGGGAGCAGGGCACCCCCATGGAGGATGTGTTTGGACAGCCCAGCATCTGTGGAAATCCAGAGGAGCTCTTTGCACCACTGAACGATTTTCCTGTGAAGTTTCATGTTCTTTCTTCAGCACTTACATAAGAGGAGGGGAATTTTAATGCTCCATCTCCCGAGTTTCACGGCCCCACGCTCCGCAGCAGGAACAATGTGCCTTAAAATAATCATCAATTTCACTCTTTTTTCCTCCTCCTTGCTCTCCCCTCTCCCTGGAGGCTTCAGAAAGGACTTCTCAGCTGTGATTTACCTGAAATACTCATGGTTAAGAACTCTTCAACTGGCAGCTGCTCCAGTGAACAATTCCATTCACGGGCTATAAAAAGCCAACGTGCTCAACTCCTTCAAACTTCTGCTGTTGCCATTTCCTTCAGCAGTGATGTCATTCTGCACATTCCCATTCAGCTCACACAACGTGATTTGGGGGGTTTTTTATTGCCCTGGCATAAAGGAGCAGGTCTCACAAAGGTAACTCCCCAAGACCTACCTACCATACACAGGAACAGAAGGAAAACCAACACACTCAAGTAATTCCACCATGCTACACGGTGATGAAGCAATTAAAGGCTGATGCTAATGACATTCTCTCACAGCACTCACTTGACACATGAAAAAACACAGAGCTGCAAAGCTCCTGAGATGCCTCAGACCTCAAACAAGTGGGTAAGAGACATCAAAAACATCGACAGCACTGAATCCCTCATGAAAAGCTGACTTTTCACACCCTGCACAGAAAAAAAAAAATCAATACAAAGCCAAACATTTCCAGTCCTCCCTCCCCCATCTACCTCCCCCATCTCCCTACTCCTGCTCCAGACCCTTCCCCAGCTCCATTGCCCTTCTCTGGCCATGCTCCAGCCCCTCAGTGTCCTGCTGGGAGTGAATTATTCCCTTCATCATTCTCTTCATCACTCATCCTCTCTTCAGATTCCAGGTGAGCAGATTCAACTTGTGCTCTAGAACCCTCCCCAGCTCTGTTGTTCCTGTGCTATCACTGCAAACTGAAGGTCTCCTTTACCTCCCCCAGACACCCCTGGGAGGAACCCTCTTATCTCCACACAATAACACCCTTTAAAGTGTTTTTTTTGCTTTAGTTTTTCCAATCTCTCCCGGTCAGCAAGAGCTGAACCAGCCACACATACAGGGACGAGGGCTGGGAGGGCACCGAGCATTTTGGTTCCCATGCCCTTGGAGAACATTCTCAGCTGAGTAAGAGCACACTGGCTCGGAGAGGCAGCAGTGAGGAACAGGCAGACAGCACGCTTGAGTAAGCCTCATTTTCCTAGGACAGCCAGCCAATAAATCACTTGGCCACAACCATGTTAAAACCCAGAGCATTGCTTCTCATCCAACCATAGCACTGCCTCCATACGTGCCTTTCATCTTCCCAGGCTGCAACTCTACTACCTGAGGGGTGGTGGCCTTCAAATCTCTCTTCTTGGCTACTGGACACCAAGAGGAGAAGCCAAGTTCTGCAGCTTTCCCTCAGAAGTCATGGGGATGAACTAAAAGTTTCCATACTCCTCAGGACCCAGGTCCTGCTGGTCCTCCCACCCCTCCCCTCTACACTAGAATACACAAATATGCCACCCAACCTTCATCTCTGTGAGGGCGACAGAGCCTGTGCCAGGCTGCCCACCCATGGCCTCAACCAGATGCCCACACTGCTTCCTCTGCTGCAGTACAGAAAACCATCACCAGTCTCCTTCAGATTCTCTCTCCCTCTTCCAACCTCATTTCCCTCTTCCCAATTAAAAGCACCAAGCTGACAAGCCTTATAGAACATCCCCCCATCCATTCTGATCTTCCAGATCCTTTGGGTTTTCTTTTCAATACATAAAAATGGAAAACATTCCACAGGACCTCCCAGAAATAACCCTGACTTGGGATAAGCAGCTTACAGCTCACCCTGCTCCATCCCCATCCCTCTCTCCAGCAGCATGAGGATGGGGCCAGCACAGCAGAGCTGATGGGATTCACCCTAAAACAGGCTCGTGGTACCAGATCCACACCTCTGTGAAAGGCAAATGATGCTTCAGCAATAATTAATGCCTCTTCTGTTTGGTTTGTTGGGTTCTTAATCCCCTTTCTCCTCCTTAAACTAAATGCTACCATGACTGCTTCAGAGGGGCATGCTAATTATGATTATTGACATGATAATAAAGCCTTGGAAATGCTGCCAGGAGCTGTGATCCCACCGTGACAGGTGAGGCACCAACACAGCACAGTCCTGCCCTAAGGCTCTGCAGGCCAATGACTTGATCTTAAAATAAAAACAGCTCTATTTTCCTTCCCCCAGCTCAGGCTCTGTTTCCTTGGCACACTTCATCTCACCATTTCCATCTCTTCAACTACCCCCAGTGACCCTCCAAATGGCTTTTGAATTGAGAATCCAGCCTCTTCCTCCTCTTTCCACACCTTAGAGGGTTTGGATTCTCCAGGAGCTGGGTGCTTCCCCAGCACAGGGATAACCAAGAGCAGATCCCCACAAGGAGCATCCCCAGAAAGTCCTGAACTAAGGTCCAGACAAGAGCTGGTCCATGGAAGCACCAGGTTTGTACAGCTTGCCAGAGATTTGCTCTAAGGCCCTAGGAGCTTTAGGTGAAGTTTTATTAACATTTTAATGTGTAATAACACAGCCTCATGATTAGGAAATTAATGACACAACCTGAAGTGGGAAAGCCCATCTCCTGCTCCAAGCGAGCAGCTGGAAACTGGAAACTTTAATTGAGAAAAATCAACCCCAAGGGGATCTCCATTCCACAGATGACTTGGTTCTTACTTCGCAGTGATCTCCAACTAGTTAAAAGC